>WBNM01015980.1:6709-118811 GCA_013399055.1 Ramphastos sulfuratus | reverse complement strand
TCTCCAGGCTGAAATGGCTTAACCTTCAAAATCATTATTATTCAGACCAGCAAAACTGTGTGACAGCAGCTGGCAAACATCCACCTCCAATATATTCCTCAGAGTATGATTTGGTGTTGGGAGTCATTATCTGATTTTTAGATGCTTTCAAGTGTGTCTGCTTCTTGTTTCTCCCTAGGAGACAGACAGAAAATGGTGTTTGATTTCTGGGAGGAAGAATGCAGGCAAAAGGTCTAGCACAAGAAGGAGAATTTCTCTTCAGTGCCACTGAAATGCTAACTTGATCCCGTCTAGAGCAGGTGTTTCTTGACAGGTGGCAATAGGAATGGTCTAGTGCAGGAGGTTTTCCTAAGGGTTATGAAGGGAGATTTTTAATTTCTAGAGGAGAAAGTCTTCATAGCAGCAAATTGTGGTGCCAGGTGGACACTTGGACTTTCCCACAGCTGAATTTTTGAAGGCAGTTTGAAGGCTTTACATTAACTCAAAGTAAATAAAAGAGGAACTCAGCCAGCATCACTGACTGGAAGGTTAATTCCATGTGAGGTTTCTTGTCTGATGACTGTGAGCCAGGCTGCATTCATGGGATATTTGCACTCATCAACTGTGATAGCTCTTTGATATCCCTGCAGATTATGGTTTCAGGATGCAGTCAGGAACTCAAAGATTTGTGTAGCTGGGGATGCAGGCACAGAAGTGAAACAAACATACTGGGGCTTAGTCACACAGAATCCCAGAATGTCAGCTTGGAAGGGACCCCAAGGATCCTCTGCTCCAACGTGTCTAGCTCACAGTGCAGGTGCAATGAGCTGGCCCAGCAGCCTGGCAAACTCGATCTCAAACTGTCACCTGGAGAGGACTCCACTGTTTCCCTTGGGAGATGATTCCAGTATCTGTGCTCATGGGGAAACATTTTCTTCTTCAGTCCAGTGGGAATCTCCCCAGACTGCTTTTACAGAAGGCTTTTGATATCACATGCAGTGGAATAAAAGTCTTGCCTCACGGGGATGAGGCAAATGAGAAGCCCACACTGGCCCTTGCACCAGTACAGCTACTGAAGGGTTCTTTTGCTGCCTTCAAAGTAAGGCAGCCTGAATCCCACAGCATCACAGCAGCTCAGTTCCTTCCTCCTTTCTTCTACTTTGACTCTCTCATTCTGCCTGAGAGGGAGAATTTCCATTTGCATTCAGGGGGACTGCCAGGGATCCTTCTGGGTCTATGCTGTGTCCAGGCTGGGGCTAGCTAGCAACAGGCATCCATGGAAGGAATTTATATTGTCTGAGAGGCCTGAAGACTGCAGCAGTGTAAATGGTGTTTTCACACAGTGCAGCTAATTCCCACAGTTCTCACTGCTTTAGGCTGTTGCTGCTGAAGAAAAGCAAACAGAAAGGTCTGAGAGCTGAGGAATGCAGCCTAGAGGCACGAGTCAGCAGCAGGCTCCCATGGGCTGTGCAGTGCAGCTTGAGTCAGGCAGCTGCAGAATCCTGTACCAAAGAGAGGTACCCAGGCATGGTGCCCAGCACTCCTCATAAGCCAAGCAATGGTTCTCAGAAGCTGTCAGAGCATTAAAGACCAGCAAGGTAATCTACTTCAGTAGCTGTGTGCCAGCAGATGGTGGTGATTCCTTGAAGCATACTCTGAAGGTGCAGTCAGCAGAGCAGTGCTTCACATCAAATAATGAATTGGTGTGGTGGGAAGAAAACCCTAAAATCACTGAGTCCAACCATGGCCATTAAACCATGTCCCCAAGTGCCATATCCCCACCTTTCTTGAACACCTCCAGCCACCCTGGGCAACCTCTTCCAATCCCTGACCACTCTTGCAGCAAAGAGATTTTTCCTAAACTTCCAACCTAAACTTCCCCTGGCACAATTTCAGACCATTTCCTCTTGTCCTGTCCCCTTCTGCTAGGGAGAAGAGACCAACCCCCAGTTGGCTCCAGCCTCCTTTCAGGGACTTGTAAGAGCAATGAGGTCTCCCCTCGGCCTCTGCTTCTCCACACTAAACAACTCCCCATCACCACTTTGTGGCCCTTCTCTGGACCTGCTCCAGCAGGACCTCCTAGGCTTACATGACAAGGAGTCACTGGGGGCAAACTGTTTAGTGCTCATTATGTTTAGGAATCTTTCTCGTGGCCTGTAGCTCTTCTCATTTTGGTCATGGTGTTTGGAAGCCTTGTTTGAGGTTGCAGAGGTTCCTGAGTGTTGTCTGCTTGGGATAGTGGAATTGTTCCAGGGTGCAGTTGCCATGGCAATGATCAATCTCCATGCAGGTTTAGTAGTCTGTCTTTTCTAGGAAAGACAAGAGCCTAAAATGTGTTGCTCTGAAGTGGGGAGACTTCGTGTTTTATACTACCCTGTCTCTATATATGCATCTATAAAGTCCCGTCTTAGAATCACAGAATGATTTGGGGTGGAAGGGACCTTAAATATCATCCCGTTCCAACCCCACTGCCATGGGCAGGGACACCTTCCACCAGGTTTGATCAAGGTTCCATCCAACCTGGTAAGCTTTTCCATTGTCTCACCACCCTTACTGTCAAGAATTTCTTCCTCATCTGCACTCTCCATCTTTCCTCTTCCAGCTCAAAGCCATTGCCTCATTCTGTCACTCCCAGCCCTTGTCAAAAGTCCCTCCCAGCTCTCCTGGAGCCCCTTCAGGTACTGGAAGGTTGCTCTAAGGTCTCCCTGGAGCATTTTCTTTTCCAGGCTGAACCTTAATTAGGAGATGAGTGTAAAAGGGAATTCTGCAGCGAAGTAATGCCCTGCATGTTTCCATGAGGTTGAGTCAGTAATAATTAGGCCCATGAAGTTGTTAATTTAGTTGTTTGCTACGTTCCCTCTCAAACAGATTGCAGCCGCCAAGCCCTTTGTCAGTGTTTTCCCTGTCCTGGGGACCTCTCTGAACGCACCTGTCTGAAGACTTAGTGTTCATACAAGGAGATGGGAGTAGGGAGGTGTCCACCTGAGAAAGTAGCTGGTTGTACCTACAGAGTTGCAAAGTGCATGAACTTCTGTTCGTGGTGGCTTGAGAAAGGAGGAGTCTGGGAGTCACCAAAAATCTGAGTCCATCTTTGTGTGTGTGCATGAGACACACAGGGAGGTGGTTGTGGCCCCATTCCTGGAGATACTCATGATGAGGGTGGACAGGGCTCTGGCACACCTGCTGTGGTGGAGGATGTACCTGCTGACTTCAGGGAGTGTTGGACTGGATGAGCTTCGGAGTCTCCTTCCAACCCAGACCGTTCTGTGATTCTAGTTTGCCAACGCTAAAGAAGACAGATCATGGACAGTGTCATGTCTGTTCTCAGAACCACTTCAGCTCTGGAGCTGTCATCAGTGCACCCATGGCAGCTCATAGTAAGCTGGTCCAAGAAAAAGAGGAAGCTATCCACTTGGAGGCACATTTTTCCCATAAGTCCCAGACCTTTAATCCTAATAACTGTAAACAAACTCTGACCTGGAAAAATCTTTCCATTTTCTTTTTTTTTTTTTTTTTTTTTTCTCTTCAAGTGTGGGAAGAGAAGTCTCACTCCTTAACCTTTGTACAGCCACAGATTAATGTGATTTCCTACTCCTCCTAACCTCATGATTTGGAAATTGCAGCTACATTTAATTTGATTTTTCTTCCTATGTTTTTATGTTTTCATTGTCTCCCCTATTCTGGCTTTTGGTTCAGTGCTGGTTAACATCAGTCACAAATAGCATCTGGAGAGCACAAAGCTTGCTGTCATTTCAGCTACTCCTCACAGCTACTCACAACTCAGCTGCTCCTCCCCAGTCCTCTTCTCCAGACCCTTCCCCAGCTTTTTTGTACTTCTCTGGACCTGCTCCAACCCCTCAATGTCGTTTCTGGAGTGAGGGCCCAAAGCTGAACCCAGTACTCAAGATGTGGCCTCCCCCCTGCACAGTCACTTCCCTGCTCCTGCTGGCCACACCATTGCTGATCCCAGCCAGGATGCTGGTGGCCTTCTTGCCCACCTGAGCACTCAGTGGCTTATCTTTATCCAGCCTAGTTTTCCATCTGGGATATGGGAAAGACCATGCTTAGTCATGTATCTATTTTGGCTTTGTCTTTTACCACTTTGTTGAAACTAATTCAGTAGACTTCAATTGGCATGAGAAGAAAATCCTGGTTTGTGCGGCTATAAGCACTACCATGTTGCAGTGAGGCTGTCAGGCTGAGTGGCAGCAGTTTAGTGATCAGCAGTTGCCACTTCACACCATGAAGAGCAAATGGTCAGATCCTCCTCTTAGCAGAAACGTTCTGGGGAAATCAGAAGCTTGAGCTGCTTGAACTTAAAAAATAACAATATACAGACTGAGTTGTGACTTGTGATGGGCAGTCAGCATCAATTTTTTTTTTTTAGATGCCCTTTTTTCCCCCTTTTCCAAAGAGGGAAGGAAGTGGATTTTTTTTCCCCCTCAAATGTCCTCCATTTGTTGGAGGCTGCACCAAAAATTCTAGTTTTGAGAGTAATATTAGCCAGACTTTGGTTGGTACAATACCTTGAACTTCTTGTCACTGTAGACCAAAACATTTTTTCTCATGCCTGTGCTTAATTGTTGCAAATCCAGCAGTTCCCACGGCTTGTTAGGAATTCTTTCCATTCAAATTGCTGAATCTTGGAATCCAAGCTATCAAAAACTGCATCTGTGAAAGTAATGAGCCTGACGTAATAAATCCTGAGTGGTTTGGGATAGTTTCACAGAATGGTTAGGGGTTAGAAGAGACCTCTGGAGATCATTGAGTCCAACCCCCCTTGCTAGAGCAGGATCACCCAGGGCAGGTCACCCAGGAACACATCCAGGTGGATTTTGAAAGTCTCCATAGGAGACTCCACAGGCTCTCTGGGCAGCCTGCCTCAGGGCTCCAGCACCCTCACACGAAAGAACTTTCTCCTCCTGTTCAGGTGGAACCTCCTGACTTCCAGTGTGTGTCCATTGCTCCTTGTCCTGTCACAGGACACCACTGAGCACAGCCTGGCCCCTGCTTCTTGCCCTGCACAATTCAGATGTTTATAAACACTGATAAGATCCCCTCTCAGCCTTCTCTTCTGCAGACTAAGCAGCCCCAGGTCTCTCAGGTTATGATGTAGACCTTCCCTTGCCTTGCCCAAGCTGATCTCTAGGTTATTTCTGTCTGAACTCACAAATGGCTTTTTTCCATGGGAATCCTTGAGAGCTAAGATGAAAGCAGATGTGGAGACAGGCCAACTTCCAGTGAAGGCATGGCTTCCACCAGGCAAGGTTTGCTCTTGATGCCTTCACATGGGCAGTCTATAACCACATGGGTTTTTTTTCCAAAGCGAACTGTTCACTGACAAACTTGGCTGCTGCAAGTGTGCAGAGCAGCCAGAGGAGAGATGAGATTTACCACACTTGATGTGGGAGAGCAGTAGGGAATGCTAACAGAGAAGTCCTTCAAAAGACAGCGTGGTCAGAGCAATCATCCTGCAGCTTTGACAACTTTCCCAACATCCGTTCTAGTGCCACTTCTGCTGTACCAGGCTGCCATTAACCAGGAAGAGGAAAGGGGTTTAATTAAATGAGCAGCCTGATGTGTTAAACTTTAATAAGCTCATGCCATATGGGTGGGTTATGTTTGCAGTTCTCTCCCCAGCTCCTTAGCTCAAGGCTATACATCACTGATGCCTCATTTGTTCTTGGGCACTGCTATTCAACAAACTCGTGGCCATGGCACTTGGGGGCATAGTTTAATGGCTATGGTGGTGTTGGTTTGATGGTTGAACTCTTAGAAGGCTCTTCCAACCAAACCAGTTCTATGATTCTATGATTGCTGAGCTGAAGCCTGGCTGTAAGTCTTTGTAACAAGATGAATATTGCAGCATCTCACTTCTGAGCTGCGTCGTTTTTCTTCTATGTTCTGGCTTTGCTGTTCACCCTTCACTAATCTGTGGCTGTGCAGTGCCAGCCACAGCTGCTGCTGCTGCTGTAGCTTTCAGGTAGTGCAAGGTATATGAAAATTATGTCTTCACCTTCATTTAACCTCACTCATAGAATCACAGAATGGTTTGGATTGGAAGGGGCCTTAAAGATCATCCAGTTCCAACCCCCCTGCCAAAGGGCCATCTCCTACTAGACCTTCCAACTAACCCAGGTTGCTCAAGGTCTCATCTAACCTGGCCTTGAACACCCCAGGGAGGGGGCATCCATGACCTCCCTGGGCAACCTGTTCCAGTGTCTCACCACCCTCACTATCAAGAATTACTCTCTCATCTCCAGTCTAAACCTCCTCTCTTCAATCTTAAATCCCTTCCTTCTAATCCAGTCACTTCTGGCCCTTGTCAAAAGTCCCTCCCCAGATCTCCTGGAACCCCTTCAGGTACTGGAAGGCTGCTGCAAGGCTTCCCTGGAGCCTTCTCTTTTCCAGGCTGAAAAGCCCTAACTCTCCCAGCCTGTCCCCACAGGGGAGGTTCTCCAGCCCTCTGATATCTTTGTAGCCTTCTCTGAACCTTCTGCAGCAGTTCCATGTTCTCCCTGTGCTGGGTGTTCCAGAACTTGAGGCAGTGCTGCAGGTGAGGTCTCAGCAGAGCAGAGGGGCAGAATCCTCTCCCTGCTCTGGATGCAGCCAGCACGCAGCTGCCTGCTGGGCTGCCAGCAACCAGTGCTGGCTCCTGGGCAGTTTGTCACCCACTGACACCCCCAAGGCCTTCTCTGCCAGACTGCTCTAGAGCCACTCCTTTCCCAGTCTGGATTTGTGCTTGGGTTTGCCCTGACCCACGTTCGGAACCTTGCAGTCAACAGATAGTTGTGGAACACAGATTAAGAAATACTTAAGGTATGACTTAAACTAAATCTCCATGGCCGATGTTGTGTCTTGGCCAGCTCCTCCTGCTCCTCAGGGTGTATGGGTGGTGTGGCTGGTGAGGAGACAAAGGCTGATGCTGGGCAGCTAGTACCAACTACAGACTTAATTTTAACTGGCAGCGTACCAGGGCAGACTGTGCTGGAGCTGCCTGTGCAGTGCTGCTGTGCACAAACAGACAGATGGTTGTGGTACAAACACTACTGGTGAGGGTTTCAGACAGGCTAGAGCAGCCACGAAATGGAAGTGGAGAAAAACTCGTATTGTTCATCTGATAATCCTCTGCTAGCAACACATCAGCTCAAGAGAAGATTGCTCTTAACTCAGAGGGAAGTGGATAAGTGAAGTTTTGCAGTGCTTTAAGTGCTTAATATGCTGGTTGCATTCAGCTTCTGCTTTAGTATTTGTCATCCTTCCAAGTTGTGATTGATTTGAGCAGAATGTTTAAAGTGGTCAGATGCAGCTACAAATAAAAAGCTTTTCTAGGTTCAGAGAAAATCTTTATTCAGTTTAATTGTATTAGGCAGGTTTAGCTCCCAGGAAGGCCAGGAGGGAAATCAATTGATAATTTTAAACCAGAATCAATTTGGTTTAAGATTTTGGAACGTGCTGTTCTGCTGAAGTAGCATTGTGGTTGGTGTCTTACTTGAATTTGGCACCCCTTTGAGACAGAGCTGAAGTAGCTGGTGAACAGATGAAGCCTTTTGGGAGCTGGTACTGCTGTAATGGTATTGACCTAGTTAAGCTCAGGTAACTACTTACCTGGCTACCAACACTCCTACCTCTGGGTAAGATCAGTTTTCTGCTGCGGTACATCAGCTGATGTTAAATGATACTGCTTGTAGAATCATTTCATAGGTTGATTCATAGAATCATTTTGGTTGGAAAAAACTCTTAAGATATTCCAGTCCAACCATTCTCTAACTCTACTAAAGCTGGGGCTAAACCATGGCCCTCAGCACCACATCTCTGTTTCTTTGCGCCATCTCCCTGGGCAACCTGTGCCAGGCTTTAAGAACTTTTTCAGGGAAGAAGTTTCTTCTAATGTCCAAACTAAACCTCCCCTGGGGCAACCTGAGGCCATCTGGTCCTCTTTCTATCAGTTGCCACTAGAGAGAGGAGACCAACACTCATCTGGCTCTGCTCTCCTTGCAGGCAGTTGGAGAGAGCAATGAGGTCTCCCCTCAGCTTCCTCTTCCCCACACTGAACACTCCTAGTTCCCTCAGCTGCTCCTCCCCAGCTTTGTTCTCCAGACCCTATAATCCACATCTAAGCTTTCTGAATTCCCTACTTCATTAATAAGTTTTTGTTTATTCATTTTTTTTTTTAAACCAAGCACATAGCAGCTGATGTTTGCTGATGTCAAGAAGACAGAGGCATCGCACAAACAGCTTCCTTTCCCAGCAGCAGAACTGGGAGTTGATGTCTGAAGAACAGTTTGTGTGTAAATTTGTGTTTATCAACCTGTGCACTTGGAATGTAACAAACAGATACAAACAGGGCCATGAGAATGGTCAGAGGGCTGGCAGCCCTGCCCTGTGAGGAGAGGCTGAGAGTTGGGTTTGGTCAGCCTGGAGAAGAGAAGGCTGAGGGGAGACCTTCTCACCATGGACCAGCACATTAAGGGTGGCTGCCAGCAGCATGGAGACTCCCTTTGGACAAGGAGTCCCATGGCACAGACAAGGGGTGATGGAGACAAGGTCCTGCTGGGGAGATTCCCTTTGGGCTCCGGAAGAAAAGGTGCCCATGAGCAGAACCAGACACTGGAATCGTCTCCCGAGGGAAGCAGAGGAGTCCCCTCCATGGGACAGTTTGGCACTCAGCTTACCAGGCTGCTGGGCCAGCTCATTGTAACTTGGCTGTGACCCAGAAAGATTGGAGCAGATGATCTGTGGGGACCCTTCCAAGCTGGGGTTCTGTAATACAGAGGGAGGGAGAAGATCTTGTCCGTACAGATGACGACAGCACAAGGATTTTTTTTTTTTTTTTCCCTGATGTTTTCTTCCAAACCTGCTATGACATTCCTCATGCCTCCCTTTCCCCTCAGGAGTAAGCTCATTGAAAAGTAGCATATTTTGGCAATTCCTTCTTGTGACCTGTCTCCTGGAAAGGGCTTCTCTAAGCTGCGAGGCAGGACAGCAGCCAAAAATATAATTGGGCAACTTAAAGCAGTTGTGCAGCTGAGTCCTTCACATGGCACAGCTGCCAGAAGCCCATGAGAAGGTATCAGCAGGTCATATTCAGACTTATTGGGGCATCCCTGGGGGCTGCCTGAATAGAACCAGCTCAACTCCCAGCCACAGAAAGGTGTGGAGAAGGGTTCATTTCTTACCCGTCAGATTTATTCTGCAGTGAGGATGGAAGAAGGAGAGCGCTTGGGAAGATTTATTCTTGCGTTAGAATATGCAAAGCCAGATGCTGCATCTGCGTCTCAGAGGAAATAATTTCTGTGCCTGACTCTTATTTTCTGTGATTGGAATCTTGTCTCCCTTAGTTTGCAGTCAGAGTTGTGCACGTGGCTGACTCTTCACCTACCCACACTCAATTTTTGTCCGGCAGAGTAGTCAAAAGAACAATCCAGCTCCTCTTGGGAATGTCTAGAGATGCCTATCGCTGTAATGCTGCTTGGAGTAATTTTGAAGGCTAAGCTGACACCTTTGCTTGCAATGCTTGGAGATGTTTTTATTGACAGTGAGAAACTTGCTGATAACTTGGAGGGCAACCCCAAATCTGGACATCCCTAGGTTTTCTAGGAACTTTTTTAAAAAGAGCCCAGAGTGTCCATGTCACACTAAAACCCCAAAGTAGCTGGGGGCTGATGGATATTTTAAAGACTCCTCTTGGTTGTATTCTGTATCTACACTGCTTAGCTGTCTTCTTTCTTACCTCATGCTTGAATATCTGTGTGATCGTGTTATTAAACATGTGTCATAAACCACAAGGGCTGTGCTGGGCAGATAGATTTACAGCAGTGTCTGATCCTCACAGCTCACATTTTGGGTGTTGCTGCCTCTTATGCATGGGTGTAGCCCAGCTGGCACTTGTGAACATGTTCCTGCCTTACACTACTAAAACAGAAGGGAGGCTTCAGTCCCATTTAGGCATGTACTTGGGAAAAAAATTGCTTTCTGAAGTCACATGAAGTATTAAAACTAATCCTGGTGTGCTCAGTTACAGTCTCTCCAGTAATAATGAAGGA
Source organism: Ramphastos sulfuratus (assembly GCA_013399055.1). Lineage (NCBI taxonomy): Eukaryota > Metazoa > Chordata > Aves > Piciformes > Ramphastidae > Ramphastos > Ramphastos sulfuratus. Next base: position 108,786 of record WBNM01015980.1, on the reverse strand, counting down.
TCTTTTCTTTGGGATGTTGGAAACTTAAAGCAAATACTTTAAGCATCAGAGCCTGGAATTTAGAAGCGGAGCAGAAATTGCTAAGCCATTTGTTTCAGCAGTTGAGAAATAGAATTTATTGCTGGTGGTGGGAAAAGGGAAGAAAGCAACACATCCAGCAACATAGTCCTCCTCATCTCAGCCAGGCAGCAGCAGAGGAAAACTTGTTAAACCGTCTGGAGGCAGGGAGCTGCAGTTGGGATCCTGACATTTGCAGGCAGCAAAGTCGGTAAGTTTCCCATCTTGCTGTCCTTCCCTGTGTCCCTTGCCCACCTACACACGCAGCTGCTCTCTGCCCAGCTGGCCTGGTGTCAAGCCAAGCCCAAAAACTTGAGGGATGCAGCCCCCCAGTGCTGGCACAGACAGAGACACGTGCTGTTTACAGAACATTGCTCTAAACATTCCCTGGTGCAGCAAAGAGCAGAAGTGTGAGCCAACAAAGGGAGCAGAGAGATTTCTTGCCACTGCTAGGAACTGCAGGCAGAGTGGGAAGACTCTTCATGGTGTATTTTTTATTAACAGAACTCAGAAGATGAGAGCCTGATCTTGAGGTCTTGAGCAAGCTGGTCTAGTGGAAAGTGTCCCTGCTTATGGCAGGGAGGTTGGAACTGGGTGATCTTGAAGGTCTCTTCCAACCCACACCCACTCTGGGATTCTATGATGCAGTGCATCTTGTGAGGGCGTTGACTTGCTGAGGTGAGCAGTCACCATTCACACACAGAAATGTGGTTGGCTTCTTAAATTGCTGTGCTTGGGCAGGAGCCCTAACTCCTGTGCTTTAGAAACTGTTTTTACAAACTCCTACCCTCCAAAAATGCTAAGGCAGCCTAAGTGAAACTCACTCCTTTGCTTTTACAGTGTGAAGACTCAAGGCTGTGATTTGGGTACTTGAATAGGTTTTAAGCATTGTGCTTGTTGGGGATTTATTTGAGTTCATAGCATCAACCACCTCCTTGGGCAACCTGTTGCAGTGTTCAAGCACCCTCCTGGTGCAGAACCTTTTCCTAGCATCCAATCTAAATCTGCTCCTCTCTAGTTTGAGGCCATTGTCCTTCATCCTGTCACTGCAGGTCTTTGCAAACAGACTCTCTGCATTCTTCTTGTAGCCCACTTCAGGTACTGGAAGGTTGTTATTAGATCTCCCCAGAGCCTTCTCTTCTCCAGGCTGAACAACCCCAGCTCCCTCAGCCTGTCCTCATAGCAGGACACTACAGGAGCAGCAGCTGCAGAAAGCTGTCTGCTCATGCCAGGCAGTGTTGGTAGCTCTCTCATTGCTCTTCTGACTGGGTAGGGAGCTGTGAGTTACTAAGAACAGTAGTCCTGGGTGGGACACTGAAGGTGACTGTGAGTTGCCAGGGCTCGTTCCAGGGCTGCCTTCATGCTAACGGCAGCTTTCCTCTTGATGTCAGCAGGGGAAGGAGCTGCTGGGCAGCACTGGGGTGTGATGTATTGGGAGGGGAATATTTCCCTTCTCTGGTGACTTCACTGCCTGCAGCTGGTCCTCAAATGTGTTTTGATGTAGTTTCTCATTAGGATCAACTTGTGGGAAGTAACAGATGGTGAAGTGAGGGTAAATTAGTGAGAACTTTGTGCTCTGTTTGTGCTCTTTCTCTCTATAAATGCAGCCTTTCAGGGAGTTGTAGAAATTGAGGAGGTCTCTTTTCAGCCTCCTTTTTTTCAGGCTAAACAACCCTCAGCTGCTCCTCAGAAGACTTGTGCTCTAGACCCTTGTGATCTAGACATCTTGGATTGTTGTCAGGTGCACTCTAGTGCTAGCTTCACAGCTAAAGCAACTTCCAGGAGATATGATTGTGGCTTTACCACCTTTTTAAACTGCCATGGGTGGTTGCTGGCAGCCATCACAGGATGATCTTTAAGGTCCCTTCCAACCCAGACCTTCACTTTTCTTGCCTCATCCCCTTTTGTGCCACAGCATGAACATGCCTGAATCTGGTGTGTGCTGACTGCATTTAAGGCTGCTTCTGGGATCCCAGCTTGGACACTGGCAGCAGTGCTGACACCTGTATCTTGAAGGACATTTTTTGCAGCCTTCAGTGATTGGTTTCAGGCCACAGTAATAGAAAGCTTTGCAAAAATTAGAATCCTAGAATGCTCTGGATTGGAAGGGACCTCTAGAGGTCATCTAGTCCAGCCCCTCTGCAGTAAGCAAAGACACCCCGAGACTGTCTTTTGTTGTTGTTGTTGTTCCTGAACTTGCCAACCTCTGCCGTGAACTTTCCTATGCAGTGTCCTCCTGGGCCACTTTGTACTCCCTTCTGTGAACCTTCTTAACAGCCCTGCAGGGTAGATGCTTGTCTTAAGCATCCTCTGGAGATGTCAGCCAGGATGGAACCCTGCTCTGTTTCCCATGCCAGCAGTAACGCTGCGGTGGAAACAGGTGTTCAGAGTATTAAAAACAAACACCACAAAACAGAGAAAAAACCCACCCAAACAAACCAACAATGAGAAACTTCGTTTATCAAGGAGGGAGGGGGCATATGGATCTGCAAACAGCTTGGAGACTACTAAGGAGATAGACTTCCTCCAGGGATCTTTTATCATAAAAGCAGCTTAAGTGACTCACTCTTTCCCTGAGGATATTCTTAAAACAACTCCACTCGTTTTTGTCTTTTAGTGGTCAGAAACAGGGCTGGGTTTGTGCTGTCTTCTAAAAAATTAAAGAAAAAAGAAAAAAAAAAACAACCTTTTGAAAAGAAGCCCTCCCAAGCCCTGTTTCCAGCAGGACTATATTTAATAGCAGAGGGCCGTGCAGCACTATGCTCACTCAAGCAAGTGGTTCGGTGAAAAATTCAGCACTATTTTTAGTTCTCTTACAACAAACCACTTGATTGTAAGGCCTGGGGAACTGCGACATTGTGGTTGTGAAGGGTCTGCTGGTCAAAGGCAGGAGGACGAGGGACGGCAGCCCGCTGGCTCCACCAAGGACTCGCAGCTGATGCAGAGGAGCACCCAGCCCCAGCAGGTATTTTAAATCGTCTGCTAACCTTTGCTCTGCCCCCGAAATGGATTTACTGGTCAGAGACAGGGCATGAAGGCGTTAGCTGCCTGGCTGGGGCTCTATCTGCTCCTGCCCTTAAAGATTTCATTCCGTGAATTCCTGTCCCGACCGTCAGCTTTTAAATCATCTCTGCTCCTTTCCTAGCCTTTTCTGGGATTTCACAGGGTGCTGGGTCGGTTAGGAAGTGACAGCGGTGAAACAGAACTAAGTTGCCCAAAGGGAAGGCGCTCTGCTTTTGAAGAGACCCGGCCGTTCCCATGCCCGGGTGAGCAGCCTGAGACAAGCCCTGCAGTCCATTCCTCTCTGCTGACTCTATCAACTTGGAAAAGCAAGAAGGCAGCCTGTGAGCGGCCAGCGGCTGCGGAGGATTTGATCCGAGGCGGCGGGGGGGTGGAGGTTGGCCGGCGGGCTCCGCGTCCGCCCGTCTGGAGTGTGCGCGTCCCTACGCGCGGTGCCTGCCGCGTCCCGGGCTCCCTCTGGCAGCTCTCCTGACCTCCGCTCGTCCCCACCGCGCTGCTTCCTGCAGGTCAGTCCCACGTGAAGGAAACCGGTCCCAGGGTTTTAAGGCCGTTGGGTCCCCCGCGGTCGGGGTCCGCGGGGTGAGATGGTGTCCATTCCTAGGCAGTGCAGTCAGGGCAGAGGCTGCCGCCAGCCAGCAGAGAGCGGGAGCCTGGGCAGAGGTGACCGCGGCGCTTGGCCACAGTGCCACAGCTGACCCCACTGCTGCCAGCGCCGGCTCTTGCCGGGCGGGAGCTGGACGCTTCAGGTTTATCTCCATGCGGTGTGCCACAGCCTGCCATAGTGCTGCTTAGGGAGGGCAGCTGCGGGACCTGGGCAGCAGCCTGCCCACCGCCTCGCAGCTCACAAGAGCTGCTGCTGTGTAACAGCTGCTTCAAGTCTGCTTTGTTTGAAGAGAGGGATTCAGTCTGCTGGTCACACAGGAGCTCCTAGCTCTCACTGGGTGCTGGAGCAGCAGCTGGACCGATTCAAGGAAACTTTTGAATACGTAACAGAGCTTGGGTAGCTGGCCAGGGCTTTGCTGTTTTGCATTTTCTGCTTTTTGTTTTATTTAACTGGGCTGTGCAGAGTTTGCAGATTCCTTGTTTCAGAGACAGATCCAGACTTGGGGGTAAGCCCTGCTGCAGTTGAGCTGCATTGCTGTGCTTTAAAATAACTGCTTGTGTTTTACCCCTAGTGATACCATTATCTTAAAATAGCACAACGTGCCTCCTCTTTTGAGTTATTTGGCAGGGAATGGAAGGAAGGGAAACTGCTGAATTCCCATGAACTCTGTGTTTAAAGATCCTGCCTGGCTTTTAGCAGGCTGAGCTGCTGCAGCCTGCTCTGTGTACTACAGATGGGTAGCACAAAAGTGCACAGCTCTTGCAATGCTCTTGCTGTGTTTTCTCTCTCAGCTGAGCTTTAGGTGCATTTGTAAAGGTGAAGTGGCAGTTCCATGACCCAAGTTTCCAATGTGTTCTTGCTAGCTGTGAAGTGGCAGTTCCACAACCAAGTTTTCAACGTGTTTCTGCTAGCTGTGTACATTTGTGTGTGAGCAGGGCAGAGGGGACAAGCAGAGGAGCATGTGTGGGTGTAGGTTTGTGTGAGCTGAGTCAGCTCACGAGTCCTCTTCATGTGGGATTAGGTAATTAATAGTTGAGGGCTTGTTTAAAATGTGTACTCAAATATTCAAGTTGAAATACTGCTGGAAAGGGTGGCTGGATGTTTCATAGTCAGCACTGTATCTTCATAGAATTTCAGAATGGGTTGGGTATGAAGGGACCTTAAAGATCATCCAGTTTCAATTCTTCTTGCATGGGCAGGGACACCTCCTTCCAACCCACGTTGCCCAAGGTCTTATCCAGCCTGGCCTTCAACACCTCCAGGGAGGGGACATCCACAGCCTCTCTGGGCAACCTCTGCCAGTGTCTCCCTCTCCTCACTCTCACGGATTTCTTCCTCATCTCCACTTTCTATTTCCCCTCTCCCAGCTCAAAGCCATTGTCCTTTGTCCTGGCACTCCCAGCCCTTGTCAAAAGTCCCTCCCCAGCTCTCCTGTATCCCCTTCAGGCGCTGGAAGGCTGCTCTAAGGTCTCCTTGCAGCCTTCTCTTCTCTAGGCTGAACAACCCCAACTCTCCCAGCCTGTCTCCATTGGGGAGTTTCTCCAGCCCTCTGATCATCTTTGTGGCCTCCTCTGGACCGTCCCCAGCAGTTCCATGTATCTCTTATGCTGGATGTACTAGAACTGGAGGCAGTGTTGCAGGTGGGGTCTCAGGAGAGCAGAGTCTTCCTCCTCTTGGTGTCCTGGGTGGGCAGGAGCCACACAAAGCACTCTATAAATACTCACCAACATGTCTTGGTTCCATGTTTGCACCAAGGATAACTTGTGCACATTGGTACCTTTTAAGTGAGTGTCATAGCTGATGACTTCTGTCTCCTGTGCCTAGATCAGCCTTGGCACAGGAGGGAGGCTGTGGGACTAACTGGGTTGTCTCATCTGGGTGTTCTTGCACCTTTGTGTCAGAAGGACATGTAGTCCCCAAGGCAAGAGCCAAACTCCATTGGAAGAGGGCAGATTGAGACTGCGTATTGGGCAGAAAGTCTTTCCAGTGAGGATGGTGACATACTGGCACAGGTTGCCCAGAGAGGTTGTGGATGCCCCCTCCCTGGAGGTGTTCAAGACCATTTTGGAGGAGTCCTTGAGGAAACTGGGCTAGTGGAAGGTGTCCCTGCCCATGATGGGATTGGAAGTAGATGATCTTTAAGGTCCCTTCTAATCATTCTATGTTTACCTCAGAAATGCTGCAGTTATTCTCAACTACATAGAGTCATTGTCCACTGCCCTGCTCAAAGACTGCCCAAAATAGCAGCAGTTGAGTTGGTTGTTGGTAGTGCAGATTGCACAGTAGGAGAGGTAAGAGGGAGGTAGTTGTAATGCTCCTGAGAGCTACTGGGAAGTGGCCATATGCTCACAGAGAGTTTGGTTAAAAATCCCTTCATTCTCTTCCCCCCAGACCCTTAAGCCTTTTAACTCCATCGGTGGGTGAGATGCTGTGCTGCTGTCACCTGTAATGCCCTGAGACCAGCAGAGAAGGTGGTACCACAGGGTGTGTGGTAGCATTCTGGAGCTGCCGAGTCCCAGATCTCCATTCTCCTGCAGAGCAGTCTCCTGCAGATGGTCTGCTGCTGCCTCCTGCCCTCTCCTTCCAAAATGGAGTTAAACTTGTGTTTTAATGCGTGTGCAGGTTAAGGGTAGGACAGAAATCGTAGTTAAAGGAGCTGCATTTTCTTTCTGGTTCCATTGTTCCAGTTGGGATCAAGAAGTGATGGATTGCACATGAGCTCTGCACCTGGTGTCTCTTGCAGGCTATAAATCCAGGTGATGCAGCTCAAAAGCAGACTGTTAAGCCTGCACTGGGTTTGTCATTTCAATGTCAATTCAAAGAAATCTTGCTTTCTGAGCTGCGGGTGAGGATGAGCAGCTGCCCAAAGAAGTTCCTTACGAGGAGTGTGGTGGAACACTAGAACAGATTAGCCAGGGACGTGGTGGAAGCCCCATCTCTGGAGATATTCAAGGTCAGTCTTGAAGGGGGCTCTGAGCAACCTGATCTAGTTGGGGATGTCCCTGCTTACTGCAGACTGCAGGGGGGTTGGGCTAGATGACCTTTAAAGACTTCTTCCAACCTGAAGCATTCTGTGACTGTATGAAATTCATTCTCTTTCATGTCCCCTGAATTCAGAGCTGTAACTTGCAGATAAATGAGCAGCTTTGAAACTCCATTCTGGTTTTTTGTGGGTTTGTGCTTTATGTGTTTTTTTGGTTTTTTTTTCCCTTGAACTTCATTAGCTAATTTAAACTAGGAGTAGCTTATTAATTAAAGTTATTTTCTGTTGAATCCACTTCATCCTTCTTAAACCAAGTCTGATAGAAACCCAAACTCATTCTAATCCGTAAATCATTAAATGGACTAATTGACTTTTCTGTCTGTGAATGTCAGATGGTAGCAGATTACTGAGGTGCTTAACCTGAGCATGAAGATGACTGAGGGGCTGGAGCACTTCTGCTGTGAGGACAGGCCGAGAGAGTTGGGGCTGTTCACCCTGGAGAAGAAGGCTCCAGGCAGACCTTAAAGCAGCCTTCCAGTAGCTGAAGAGGACTACAGGAGAGCTGCAGAGGCCTGCAGTGATGGGATGAGGGATAGTGGTTTGAAATGAGAGCAGAGCAGATTGAGATTGAATGTGAGGAACGAGTTCTGCACCATGAGAGTGGTGGAACACTGCAATAGGTTGCCCAGGGAGGTGGTTGAGGCCCCATCCCTGGAGATATTCAAGATGAGACTGGACAGGGCTCCGAACAACCTGCTCTAGTGGAGGATGTCTCTGCTGAGTGCAGGGGGATTGGACTGGATGAGCTTTGGAGGTCTCTTCCAACCCAAACCATTCTAGGATTTGATGCTTCTGAGAAGCATCTCCTTTTCCAGGTATGCAGACCAGTTCTTAGCTCCTTGTGCAAAGGCAAGCCTGGCTGTGGGAATGGCACTCCGGAAAACATGGCCATGAATCTTCCTGTCAGTGCAATCAGTAATGCAATTTTCAGGCTCCCAGAGGTATTTCTGTCTAGCTGGTTGGGTGCCACAGTGCTGGGAGTGGAGCTGTGGGTCTTCAGGCCATGTGCCACAGGCATCTAAGCCCAGTAAAAAGTGGAAGTCTCCTGACATGAGACTAGGAGCAGTGCACGTTCCCCTGGGGCTGACACGGAGCACCAGCTGCTGCAGCGCTCACCAGTGGGGTGTAGATTACCCAGCCAAAAGCTGTCCTTTGTTGTGACAGCTCTCTGCTTGGCCAGGACCAGGCTTGTCTCTTCAGGTAACATCCTAACAGCCCCAGGGGTCGCCCCCAGTGTGGTCACTAGAAGGGGTGTCTAACTGGGGGCAATTCTGAGAACATGCAGGCTGGGTAAGGCTGCAGCTCAGTGTCACTGATGGCTTGTCAAGGTGCCAAGGCAAACTTGGGAGATACTCATGTTGTTGTTGGCTGTTTCTCGGGAGTCTTTTTTGGATGACCCCATCTCTGCATGTATCCAGTTTGACCAATGCTCTTTCCAGTCCATCTGGGAGCAGCATAAAGAAGTGGCTTCACTTGTACACAAAAATAAAAGGAATAAAAAGCCCAGCTTCTGTGAATGAGAAGGATGCCAGCAGGTACCTGAGCTGGCATTTGACACTTAGCAATAAATACAAGTGAGGCAGCTGGAAGCAACAAAGAATGTTTGTTAAAAACAAGCATTGTCTGCTTGGGAAGGGAAGAGAACTTAGCAATGCTCATCAATATCTAAAGAGTGGGGGCAAGATGGTGGGGCTGGACTCTTTGCAGTGGTGCTGAGTGATAGGACAAGGGGCAATGGGCATAAACTAGGACACAGCAAGTTCTGCTGGAACATGAGGAAAAACTTTCCTGTGAGGTTGCTGGAGCCTCCTCTGTGGAGTCTTCTCTGGAGAGATTCCAATCCTGCCTGGGCAGGAGGGTTTGACTAGATGGTCTCCAGAGGTCCCTTCCAACCCCCACCATGCTGGGATTCTGTGGTTTGCCTTTCTGCAGCCTGTGGGAGCTCTCTCTCTCTGCAGAAGTTAGGTTGCACACCTTGTGCGGGTGGCACACGTGTTGTTTGTTGGCCATTGCTGGCAGGAAGGGAATCTTGAACCATAACCTAGTGCATTGAAGTATTGACAGATGAGTGGAGCAGATGAACATGAGCTTATCTATGTCTGACTTCTGCATTTCCAAAAGATGTGCTGACAGACTGGGATATACACAGCTGGCTTTGCCTTTCCCTGATATGTGGCTTGTGGCTGAGGGAAATGATGAGGAGGCTGCTGCCTAAGAGCAGAGGAAGCTGCCAGGTGGAGCAATAGGTACTGAGATCGTTCATCACAGAAGTTCTTACCTTATGCATTCACTGTCTGGTCCTAGAAGAGTATGAGGCCACTGCAGAGATGTGCTTTGGGTACCCTGAATGGTGTATGTTTCACCAGGCAAGGTGTGAAGTGCTTCGTTCCTTCTCCTGTGCTCCTTCCAGCCTAACCAAAGCTGGCTTAACACCCCAGGGGTCACACATGGTGGAGGGAAGACTGCTAGAGGAGAGAAACCATGCTGCGAGGATTCGAGGCAGAGAAGATGGCAAATGACATAAACTGTTGTTAGCTTTAAGGGCACCCAGAGGAACTGTCATAAACATTTGCTGGGCCAGCCCTCCAGTGCAGGTGCTTGCTGAGGCTGTTGTTTACTGAGTGAAGCATAAGGGTAACCCAGGCTCTCCTGGGAAGGTCACCCTCACCTGGCAGCCCTCTGGCCAAGTTACGGTCCTGACTCCATTTGCATCCTGCCACTTAGCAGAGGTGTGCAGAGGCAGTGGTGAGCTCTCGTGCAGAGGTGCAGTCACTGCTGTGTAATCATTACATCGAGGTCTGTAAAGCATTTGCCCAGCTCCATGACCTGACTTGTGATGCAGGCTCCTCAGCTGGCAAGGTTTGAATCCTGTACATGCTGTCTTGTTTCAGAGTGGAGGGTGTGAAATGCCCTGGGAGCAAAATCTATTGCTAACCTTGCAGATTGCTGCCGTAGAATTCAGTGGCCTGTCCCCTGCCCTTGCATGCACCTTCTCCTGTCCCTCCCTGCATGCTGTTCGCTCCCCTTGCAGCTCAGAAGATGCAGTAATATCTTGCAGTAGCCCAGTCACTTGCAGCTTTCAGATTCTGAAGTACTGAAAGGAACTGAACACCAAAACTTAAAGAGGTTTTTGCTTAAAGTCTGTGGTGAGTAGTAGAATCATACAAGTGTCCTCCAACCAAAACAATCCTAAGATCACTGACTTACCATCAAGGCCATCAAACCATGTCCGCAGGTGCCACGGCCACAGGTTCCTTGAACACCTCCGGGAATGGGGACTCCACCACCTCCCTGGGCAGCATCTTCCAATCCTTGACCGCTCTTGAAGCAAAGAAATTTTCCCTTATCTCCAACCTAACCCTCCCCTGGCACAATTTCAGGACATTTCCTTTCATCCCGTCACCTTATACTAGGGAGAAGAGCCCAACCCCTACCTCACTGCAGCCTCCTTTCAGGGAGCTGTAGAGAGCAATGAGCTCTTCTCTCAGCCTCCTCTTCTCCACACTAAACAACCCCTGCTCCTCACCAGATCTCTTCTTCAGCCTTCACCACTTTGACCTTCTCTGGACCTGCTCCTGCTCCTCGATGTCCTTCTTGGATTGAGGGACCCAAAACTGAACCCAGTACTCAAGGCATGGCCTCACCAGTGCACAGTACAGGAGGACAATCACTGCCCTGGCCAGGAGCAGAGAAGTGATCAGGAGGGACAATTTTCCTTGGGCTCTCATTCTTTCTTTTTCCATCTCAAAGCAGATGAAACACCAACATTCATAGTTACTGGTTTCTGCCAGGTGCCTGTGATTGCAAATCACCTTTGGATACCTTCCTTCTGGGTCACAAAGCAGCACAGTGAGATTGTCACCACTCTGATTGCTCTGTAGTAGAATCTCAGTTAAGGTATGGTGAGGAAGCTCATTGTAGTAATTTAAATGACAATTTCTTGTCTAAACGAGGCCTTTGGCTGACTCCCTTCACTCCAGGTATGACCTTTGTGTTATGTTCTGTCTTTGTGCAGCACTTTGCATTCCTATAAAGCCCTTCATGGGGTGATCTTCAAGTCCTTACAAGATTTAATTAACTCAAGTACTCTGTCTCCCCTGTGAGGTCAGAAAATATTCTTAATTGCTTTTTTGGGTTGGTTTGTATTTTTAGTAGAAAGAGGAAAACGCAGTGGAGAAATTTTGAATAAATTTACTGATGCTGAGCGAGAAGCCACTGAGGAGGCAGAAGCAGAGGTCACGAATCCCAAGCACCCTTTGATGTGCACCATTTCTTTTGATTAGATAAGCGTGCACAGCCAAGATGTCCCCTCCAAGATCTAGGTCAGGCTTCCTTTGTCAGTTTGCCTTCTGCTTTTTGACCTGCAAGTTGCTGAAAGCAACAAAAGCTTATGGATGAGAGAGTCTTTTCAAAAGCGGTGAAAAAGGAAACGAGCAAGCTCTGAAAGCCTCAGTCCCCTCCAAAAGGATCTTTTTGGGAAGCCAAAGCAGAGATGGATACCTTGGGGGTTGTGGACACAAAGTCTCTGTCTGGCTACCTTTTGTGTAGCCCCATTTTAATGCACTTGTCTGACTGTGGCCATTTCTGTCCGGTGAAAAGCAAGGATCAGACAGAGCACACCATGCTGATGGCACAGCAGAGCTACTGTGTGACCTGCTGTCATGCAGGAAGGGGACAGATCCTGCTTTCAGGCTGCTGGTGTAAAGCCTATTAAGTGGAGGCTTAGTGAAGAGGCGGCATGCAGAGTTGAGGTGGCTCTTACTCCTGTTTTGGTCACAGAAGGAAAGAGATTTCAGCTGTGGTATTCCTGACTCCTACGGAAATGGCAGTGCAGAGAGCACAAACAGAAGGAACCTCATACTACTCACTGAATGCCAGCTTGGAAAGGACCTCTGCTCCAACCTTTCTAGCTCACAGCAGGGGTGCCATGAGCTGCCCCAGCAGCCTGGCAAGCTGTGTCCCAAACTGTCCCATGGAGGGGACTCCTCTGCTTCCCCTGAGAGATGATTCCAGAGTCTGGCTGTGGTAATGGGGAAACGTTTTCTTCTGGAGCCCAAAGGGAATCTCCCCAGCAGGACCTTGTCCCCATCACCCCTTGTCTGTGCCATGGGGCTCCTTGTCCAAAGGGAGTCTCCATCCTGCTGGCAGCCACCCTTAATGTGCTGGTCCATGGTGAGACGGTCTCTCCTCAGCCTTCTCTTCTCCAGGCTGACCAAACCCAGCTATCTCAGCCTTTCATCACTTGGTAGGGCTGCCGGGCCTTTGGGTCATTCTTATGGCTCTTCTCAGGACACCTTCCAGCCTCTTTCTTTTTATATGCTTATTGATAACAATATGTGATGCCCAGTTTTAAGGACCAAAAAGGAAGAAGGCTTAAGAGGAAATCACTGTTGTCCTTCTTCAGCTGTAAAAATCTGTTCCCTGTGTCTGTCACTTCAACTGTGCTCCATCCCACATGGAAATGCTTTTAACCCTTGCCTATCTCTTTTTTTTTTTTTTTTTTTTAAACCTTTGCTGAAGGTAGAATGACTTTAGTGACAATGTTGGAAGGACTTTGAGGCTTTATTCTGCATTGGTTGCCCTGAATGGAGGATGTGGTCCCTGATTCAGGGGCAAGAGATGACAGCAACCTGCTCTGCTTAGAGAAAGGGGCAAAAGGCTTACAGCAGAGCAGAAGTGCTGTGGGGAGTCAGCTCTGAAACAATTCACCAGGAGCTAAGGCAGTGGCTTTGTGTAGAGCAGGATCTTAGTTGTAAAAGTTGCAAAGAAGCAGAGAGCTGGAGCAGGGGACTGCGGTTGTTTAGTGCAGAGAAAGTGAGGCTGAAGGGAGACATCATTGCTCTCTGCAGCTCCTTTAATGGAAGCTGAAGCCAGGTGGAGATTTATCTCTTCTTCCTAGTCTCAGGTGATAGAAGGAGAGGAAATGTCCTGAAATTGTGCCAGGGGAGGGTTAGGTTGGAGATGAGGAAACATTTGTTTGATGCAAGAGTGGTCAGGGATTGGCACAGGCTGCCCAGGGAGGTGGTGGAGTTCCTGTCTATGGAGGGGTTGAAGAAACATCTGGACATGGCACTTGGGGACGTAGTTTAATGGTGTTGGCTTAGTGGTTGGAGTTGATGATGTTAGAGGGCTTCCAACTGAAACAATTCTGTGATTCCGAGGGAGGTGGATGAGTATATCCGGACCTATGGATTTAAGCAGCTCACTCCCTTCACCACCCTCCCTGTCCCCGCAGGCTGCTTTTACATCTGGGTAATCAAACCTGTGTTTTCTGAGGAGAGTTTGTCAAAAACCCTTTAAAGTACAGCCCCAAAGCGGAGCTGCTTCTCTGGTGGCTGGCAGGCAGCTGCCTTGCAGGCAGCCCCATCTCGCTCCCCCTTGCCGACTTGAGGTCGCAGGGTTGCAGGGAGCAGCTCCGCAGTGCCAGAGGCATGAGAGGCATTAACAAGAGGTGGCTCTTCCGTGTAGAAACCGCTGTGGCAGCGCAATCTTTGTCCAGGGCTCTTTAGGCAGCAACTGAGCTGCCTAATGGGAGTAAAACATACATTGGAGTGGTGCTGGAGAGCTGCACAGACACGGCCTGGTAACCACTGCCAGGGGCTCTGCCAGGACAAACCAGCGTTCCCTTGCTGTCCTGAAAGACCGGAGAGGAGGCTGAGAGGTGAAAGGAGCAGCAGCAGTAAGGAGCAGAGGTACTCTGTTGGGGGTTGTATAGTGTCCAAAGGAGAACCACGAGGGTGATCAGAGGGCTGGAGCACCTCCTCTGTGGGGACAGGCTGGGAGAGTTGGGGCTGTTCAGGCTGGAGAAAAGAAGGCTCCAGGGAGAACTTAGAGCAGCTTTCCAGTGCCTGAAGGCTACTGAGGAGCTGGGGAGGGGCTTTTAACAAAGGCTTGGTGTGACAAGATGAGGGCCAGTGGCTTTGAACTGGGAGAGGGGAGACTGAGAGTGGAGATGAGGAAGAAATTCTTGAGAGTGAGGGTGGGGAGACACTGGCACAAATTGCCCAGGGAGGTTGTGGCTGCCCCCTCCCTGGAGGTGTTCAAGGCCAGGTTGGATGGAGCCTTGGGCAATGTGGTCTAGTAGGAGGTGTCCCTGCTCATGGGGGGTTGGAAGTGGATAATGTTTAAGGTCTCTTCCAATCCAAACCATTCTAGGATGCTCATGACGATGACTAAGAGGAACAGCAGTGATTAGAGGGATGCTGTGAGTGTGGTGGACAAGTCCCTTTTTCAGAATATGGTATTGAAAGCTGCAAATTGTGGCAGGGTCAGTGTTACCAGATGAAGGCTGTGGTTGTGTTTGCAGCACTCTGATCAGTGATCATATGGAGAGGTTTACATCAAGGCTTCACATGCTGGAATCTCCTCACAGCAGCCTGAATCTGCTGAATCTTTCTGTGCTGTGAATATTTCAGTTTGTCTCAGCTCCTCAGGAGGAGCAGGCAGGAGCTGTGGCTACCATGCACCTCCAACTGGAGGGCAGAGCAGTGCTTCCTGAGAAGAGATTTCCTTTTTGTCTGTACTGGAAAAGTCAGCACGTGCTAGGAACAATTCCCAGTGCTCCTGAGAGAGAGGAAGTCTTGTTTAAGAGTTGCACAAGTGTTTTGATAGCAGAAATAGAAATTATTTTTCTTTCCTGAAGAGAATCATTTCAGTAAGTCCTGCAACAACGAGTTGTAGCTGGTTTGCTGGGGAGTTTTCTGCCATCAAAAGTAAATCGTGAGACTAAGGAAAAGGAATAACAACAAAACCCAATCCTCTGGACTTCTCCAAATGAGATCAGTATGAGAATAAACCAAGAATGTGTTAAATGTGTGCTGCAGCTGTATGGTGGCAGCTGTTGCGCAATGCAGCCACAGGCAGGGTTGCTCTAACTCACACACCTAACACATGAGATATAAACACTCTTGTGTCAGAGACTTCCATAAAAACCACAACTTTTTGTAACAGAAGCCTTCCAGGAGAGATTTTAATGAGGCAGAAATAGAGATGCTCAGATTTAAAGTAAATGAAGTGGAAAAGAGTTGTAGGATAAAGCGTTGCTGGTGTAAATAAAGGAGGGGACTAAGCCTCTGAACTCATGAGTGCTGCAGGAGCTTCTGAGATGCAGCTTGGAGGACAAAGCTGGCACTGGAGAAAGAAATTTGGTTTATTATCGTTGGCTGTCAGAGGATGAGCAGTGAAATACTGGAAGGTTTATTTGTGGCTTCTCTTCCTCACAGTGCTGTCAGTCTCAAAGGATTGCTGAGTCTGGAGAAGAGGAGGCTGAGGGGAGACCTCGTTGCTCTTTACAGCTCCCTGAGCGGAGGCTGCAGTGAGGTGGGGATTGGCCTCTTCTGCCTAGTCTCAGGTGCTAGAAGGAGAGGAAATGTCCTGAAATTGTGCCAGGGGAGGATTAGGTTGGAGATGAGGAAAAATGTCTTTGGTGCAAGAGTGGGTAGGGATTGGCACAGGCTGCCCAGGGGGGCGGTGGAGTCCCCATCCCTAGAGGTGTTGAAGAAAAACCTGCGGCCATGCCACTTGGGGACATAGTTTAATGGCCTTGGTGGTGGTTGGAAGAGGAGGATTTAATCTGGAAGATGAGAGACTTACACTAGAAATTAGGAAGAAATTCTCAAGAGTGAGGATGGGGACACACTGGAACAGATTGCCCAGGGAGGTTCTGGATGCCCCCTGCCTGTCCCAAAGGCCAGGAGAGGGCAGTCGCCTAGGATGCAGAGCGTGTCCGAGGGGAGGCTGGAGATGAGCTGCAAGTGGCAGGCTGCTCTCCAGGGATTACAGATGTGAGGCTTTGTGACATTTCAGGATAATTTGCAAGCTGTGGGCAGGGTGAAGTTAGAGGAAACACTCATTCCATGATGGATGGTGACTTTTTAGATGTGGATAGAAAAAACTCCTTGCTTTGATAGTCAAGTTCCTTTTTTCCTCTCCAAATCCTAATTTTTCAGTCTTGGTTCTGCCGATTTTGGGATTGAACTGCAGAGAAGGTTGGGGTTTTCTTTCATCCTCTTTCCAACCACTTACTTGGAAGGAGCAGGCTCCTCCCATCTGTTCAACCAGCTGTACTCATAAAGGACTTTGCTTCTAACCCAGCTGCTGAGGAAAGCAGCTCTGCTCATGGGTCAGCTCTCCTGACACAGCAGCCTACTGGGACTTGCCTGAGTGACTCCTTTGGTGTCTCATGCTTGAGCTGTCTCTCATTTAGATATTAGATAGAAGTTCTTTACTGTGAGGGTGGGGAGACACTGGCATAGGTTGCCCAGGGAGGTTGTGGCTGCTCCCTTCCTAGAGGTGTTGAAGGCCAGGTTGGATGAGCAAACTGGGCTGGTGGAAAGTGTCCCTGCCCGTGGCAGCGATGTTGGAATCAGATATCTTTAAGGTCTCTTCCAATCCAGACTGTTCTGTGAATCTATGAATCTCTGAACTGTGTCTCAGGCTACCCAAAGGATTTGTACCTCTTGTGAGGCTCAACTGAAGTGCATGTGGGGTAGGGGGCATAAACATCCCGCTTTGCTGCAGCGTTGCTCACAAAACTTTGCTTCTCTTTCCATTTATGAGGCCTTTCAAACCTCAGGATTGTGTAACCCAAATGTCCACCAAATCCATTTGTTAAAGGCTCAGAAATATTAACAGCTCCTTTTTGTCATAGCTTGAGAGGAGAGTGAGGGGAACATATGGGATGGCTGGGACCAACCCAAGTTTTGCACAGCACCTGTACACTGCCTCTCTCCCAGCAGCTGGAGGTTTGTAGTCCTTGGTTCATGTTGGTTTGGCTGGAAGCAGATGCTCACACTTGTCCAGTGTGGCTTTCCTGGAGAAACAAGAACTTGAGAAGCATCCCTGACCTTTCTGTCCTTGCCCATAAAATCACCCCATTGTATGTGGCTGCACGTACAGCAGGTTGGTATTTGCCTCCTCTGAGCACATCAGGGATTAACCCTTTGCAAGAGCCAAAAGCAGCAAGTGAAACCTGCTGGCCAGTGCACACTGCCCAGTGCCACCTCTCCTTTACTGGGGCATCCCTGGCCTGGAACTGCATTTGACCTTCTGCAAATGCAAACATCTGTCTTGCCCTTGTGAAAGGAGCATTTTAATGAGGTTCTTGGAGACCTTCTGCACTTTCCCTTGACATCTAAATTTACTCAGGGATGGAGATGATTTTGGAAAAGCAGGAGCAAGAAAATGAGGCCTTTGTTGTGAAGATGAAGAAAGCAGCCTCGAGTTGTGTTAAATTGCCTGTGCCTTTAATTAATATTGACTGAAAGTGCTCAGGAGAGAAAGGCTGCATTATGTCCTGTGGCTGAGGGGATGCTGAAATACAGGCAGGAGTTACCAGGCAGGTTTCAGGCAGAGCTGTCATCACTGGTTTGTTTCTCTGTGGCTTTTATAAATCCTTTCCCTCTTTGTTAAAAGAGCAAGTCCCAGAGCAACTTTCCTTGTGGGAGGTTGTTTTGGAGTCCTAGGATCTGGTTTTCTGTACCTAGCTCAAGAACTTGGGGAAAACACGAGAAATGGAAGACTGCAAGAATAAAAATGTGTATGTGAGTTGGAGATGAGTGTTTTGTAGCACTTCAGTGCCACCTGTGGGCTAAAGCACCTTCTCCCCATGCTGGACAGTGGTGGGTGCCTGCATTTCTGGGAACATCAGGACAAGGTTCCTAGGGAGGAAAGGATGGGAGAGGAAAAATGAGGCCAGGAGAATCTAAGCTTCTAAACTGAAGTGTCTTGGGCAGGCAAGTGTGGATCACAGAATCATAGAATTGTTTCAGTTGGAAAAATCCTTCAAGGTCATCCAGTCCAACCTTCAACCTAACACCACCATGGCCACTAAACCATGTCCCCAGTTGCCATGGCCACACACACAATTTTTGAACACCTCCAGGGATGGGGACTCCACCACCTGAGAGCAGCCTGGTCTAGTAGAAGGTGTCATCTCTGGCAGCAAGTTGGAGCTAGATGATCTTTAAGGTCCCTTCCAACCTGAACCATTCTGAGAGTCTGTGATTCAGGGGTTTGTGAGCAGCTGCTTCAGGATTATGAATTTCTGTTCAGTTTGGCTGTTGAATGTGCATTGAGATGGAAGCTGTGAGGGCAGGAAAGTTTCTTTCCATTAGGAATAACAAGCTTCGAAACCATCTTTTTTTGGAACACTGAGAATTCTGATCAGCTTTTGTGCTGGTAGTTACCTGCTTGACCCAGACAAAGAAACTGGGCTGCATTTTATGGGCTTCAGCCCAGGCTAGACCTGCTGGTCCAGGGAGGCAGGAACCATTCCTTTAGTTGCTGCTGGTTGGCTTCTCTGAAACCAACCAGGATCTGTGCAGGGGCAGCTCTAAGAAACTGCTCCTGCATTTCGTGCTTTGTATTTAATTCTCTGTGTTAGAGATCTGATTGCTCATCTTAATGGTTTATAATGGAGTTACAAACTGCCAGCTTGCTTGCAAAATAAGCAGAATACTGCAGTTGGCAGCCAGATGCCAGGTAATGTGTTGCCATGGTATCAAACCCAGCTGGCACTGATTAGTGTGCCCACAGACAACTTATCAGTGTGGTAATGGATGTTTAAGTGTTTACACTCACTTTGCTCTAGCTGGTGAGACCAGGGTATGTGGAGGAGAGCAGAAAAGAGCTGAGCAGATGGGGCTGGAGTCCATGCTTGGTGCTGCAAGGATCTGCTGCCTGCAGCCACGGAGAGGCCTGCCCATTGCCCACAAGCACGCAGCTGCTGCAAGCATTTTGGTTAGTTCAAGAGCAAATTGCTAGGAGTAGAAATGGAGAAAAAAGTATTTTCTGCTAAGCAGTGCTTTGGTGATGGGTTAAAAGGGTGCTGGAAAGCTTACCTGAGATTCTTGGTTGACTTATTTGATATTTCTGGTTGATGGACATCTGAACATGAGCCAGCAGTGTGCCCAGTTGGCTAAGAAGGCCAACAGCATCCTGGCCGGGATCAGCAATGGTGTGGCCAGCAGGAGCAGGGAAGTGATTGTGCCTCTGGACTCAGCACTGCAGAGGCTGTGCCTTGAGTGCTTGGTTCAGTTTTGGGTCCCTCACTCCAAGGACATTGAGGGGCTGGAGCAGGTCCAGAAAAGGGCAAGAAAGCTGGGGAAGGGTCTGGAGAAGAGAGCTGGGGAGGAGTAGCTGAGGGAGCTGGGGGTGTTTAGTGTGGAGAAGAGGAGGCTGAGAGGAGACCTCATTGCTCTCTGCAGCTCCCTAAGAGGAGGCTGCAGTGAGGTGGAGTTGGACTCTGCTCTCTAGGATCAGGTGACGGAAGGAGAGGAAATGTCCTGAAATTGTGTCAGGGGAGGTTTAGGTTGGAGATGAGGAAAAATGTCTTTGCTGCCAGAGTGTTCAGAGATTGGAAGAGGCTGCCCAGGGAGGTGGTGGAGTTCCCATCCCTGGAGGGATTGAAGAAGGGTGTGGCCATGGCACCTGGGGACATGGTTTGTTTGCCATGGTGGTATTGGGCTGCTGGTTGGACTCAATGTTCTCAGAGGGCTTTTCCAGCCAAAACACCTCTGTGATTCTACAGCTGAGGTTGTCTCGAATTCACCAAACAGGTCAGGTAAAAAGGTGTGTGGAGATCTTGTTTGGTATTTTCAACAAAGTCCTTTTGCAAAACAAAATCTTCTCTTGCTTTTACAATGATCACCATTACAGCTAAAACATAGCACGCAATGAACCAAACACCTCACTGTTGGATCTCCATCTGTTTTCATTGCTCTGAAAAGAGCATTTTCGTGTTTCATTTTACCAAAGAACCCCCAAAATCTTCTCATTTTGATGCAGGGAAGCCACCCTTTGGTTTTCTTTCACACACTCTCCACAAGCTCACTTATTCCTATAGCTATAAATAAGAATCTCTTAATGTTTTCTTATCTCCAGATTTTGATTTATAGCAGTAGCAGCTAAAGCAAGCAGCTGCCTTCCCAGTCGACAGCAGTTGATGAGAAATGTGCTCACATACAGGAATTTCTTTCCTTAATTGAGTTGTACTCACCACAGGAAAATCCTGATGATATGAAAATGTGTGTTGCCTTTGGGGCACAGCCTTTGATAGATATTAAAAAAAGGGGAGGGGAGCAAGGTTGATGTGGGGATCAGAGGTATCTGAGAGAGATTTTCATAATGACAGCAACCAAAGCAAAGGTCCTTCAGGCTGCTCAGCTACACAGAGCAGGGGGAAATGTGAGTTGTGGGGTGAGGGAGGTAAGGAAATATTAATTGGAAAGATTTTGGGGCTGTTTAGCTTGGAGAAGAGCAGCCTGAGGGGAGGATCTCATTGGTGCTGATCAGTACTTGAAGGGTGGGTGGCAAGAGGATGGGACCAGGCTTTGTTCAGTGGTGCCCAGTGACAGGAAAAGGGGTTACAGGAGTTCACATCCTTGGAGGTGTTCAAGAAACCTGTGGCCATGGCACCTGGGGACATGGTTTGGTGGCCATGGTGGTGTTGGGTTGATGGTTGGACTGGATGATTTTAGGGGGCTTTTCCTGCTAAAACAGTTCTATGATTCCATGACCCTCAGGTTGATAATTCAAGGAGAGAGGTGGTATACAGACAGTCTAATAAATGTCATTTCTATCATTAGAAAGATTTTCAAGGCTGGGTAGACCACAGCAGGCTGCTTAGTAGGGTGATGAAGCTGATGAGGGGCCTGGAGCACAGCCCTGTGAGGAGAGGCTGAGGGAGCTGGGGGTGTGCAACCTGCAGAAGAGGAGGCTCAGGGCAGACTTCATTGCTGTCTACAACTACCTGAAGGGAGGTTGTAGCCAGGAGGGGTTGGTCTTTTCTTCCAGGCAACCAGCAACAGAACAAGGGGACACAGTCTCAAGTTGTGCCAGGGCAGGTCTACGCTGGACATTAGGAGGAAGTTGTTGCCAGAGAGAGTGATTGGCATTGGAATGGGCTGCCCAGGGAGGTGGTGGAGTCGCTCTCCCTGGAGGTGTTCAAGCAAAGCCTGGATGGGGCACTTAGTGCCATGGTCTGGTTGATTGGCTAGGGCTGGGTGATAGGTCGGGCTGGATGAGCTTGGAGGGCTCTTCCAACCTGCTTGATTCTATGATTCAGTAGCTGTTCCAGCTCCATGTGCTAATGAGAAGTGGAAGAGAATTCCAAGCAAACCCCATGCTGTGAAGAAATGTTTATTGCACATGCATTTTGTATCTCTGACAGTTAAGATTGTTAGGGATGCCTCATCATCATCCTTCCTTTGGCATTTCCCCTCATAGGAAAGAATTAGTGGTATGACAACAGTGTGTGGGATCTGGACCCTGTCAGGAAAACAGTGGATTAAGTAATTGTCTGTGGTTAATGAATGCAGCTTGATTAGCTGGGATTAGCACAGAGATAAATGCCTAACCTTGAACAACTGAGTATCCTGAAAGGTCCTTTGCAAAGCATTACAGATTTCAGTTTAAATTAATAAATGCTTGAATATGTTTTAGGGTAGATAGGGAAGTGGTGTTGAAGGAATTATTTTAGCTAATAGTTACAGAGTGGGAGAAATCTCACCACAGGTGGCTGACAGAGAAACAAAGAATTGTTTTGGTTGGAAAAGCCCTTTGAGATCATTGAGTCCAACCATTCTCTAACTCCCCTGAGACTGAGGCTAAGCCATGGCCCTCAGCACCACACCTCTGCCTCTTTCAAACACCTCCAGGGATGGGCATTCAACCAGCTCCCTGGGCAGCCTGTGCCAGGCTTTGAGAACCCTTTCAGGGAAGAAGTTTCTTCTAATGTCCAAACTAAACCTCCCTTCGGGCAACTTGGGGCCATTTCCTCTTCTTCTATCACTTGTTAGGAGGGAGAAGAGACCAACCCCCACAGCTTAGGGCCTGCCAGCCCAGAGAGCTTCCCTGTGGCCAGCTTTCATGTGCTACCATCACTTAGGACCTGCCCTTTCTTTCTGTTGGAGGCTTGTGGATGAGTCTATCACAACTGATTTGTAACTGGTGCCTAGGTGCCTACCTTCTGTTCTGTGCTGGTTTGAGGCTAATTGGAATCTTTTCTCAGCCTATAATATATTTTTTTTTCATAAAAAGATTCCAATTAGCCTCAAACCAGCACATGTTCCCTTCTGCTGCTGTTTCAGTCATGTTTGTGCTTTCAAGTAGGACTCAGGACCATTTTCTAGGTCTGGTTCAGGGCAAAGGAGCAGGTGTTAGCCCATTGCTGCTAGATACAGCCTGCTGGAGGCCTCACTTGTGTCCTTTGGGAAGCACTGGGGTCCAAATGCAATTTATTGCTGGTGTAGAAGGAGCCAGTGCTCGTGTGGCCCACACTTGAGTCTTTTGTTCTTGTCCAAGAAGCTAATGCTCCTTTTGAGAATGGATTCCCCTCCTGTTGTGTGGCTGCTGAACCAGGCAGGAAGGAAACAGGCTGAGAGAGTTGGAGTTGTTAAACCTGGAGAAGGCTCCAAGGAGACCTTATTGTGGCCCTCCAGTATCTGAAGTGGGCTACAAGAAAGCTGGGGAGGGACTTTTAGGGTGTCAAGTAGGAATAGGACTGGTGAGAATGGAAAAAAACTAGAAATGGGTAGATTCAGATTGGATGTGAGGAAGAAGTTCTTCACCATGAGGATGGTGAGAGACTGGCACAGGTTGCCCAGGGAGGTGATGGAAGCCTCATCTCTGGATGTTTTTAAGGCCAGGCTGGTTGAGCCTGATCTAGTGTGAGGTGTCCCTGCCCATGGCAGGGTGGTTGGAGCTGGATGATCCTTGAGGTCACTTCCAACCCTGACAATTCTTTGATTCTGTGAGACCAGAGGCACAGAGGATGCGGCAGCTTGGCTGCTGTGGCTTCAGTGGTGTCAGTTTCCCTGCTGAAACTGGATCCTGAAGCTCCAAAGGGGATGGAGCTTCCCCGTGGGTAACTGAGCTTGAAATGCCTCCACCATGAGTGAACAGCAAGTGTTCAGCAAGCTCAGGGAGACCTGGGGAGTTGCTGAGTTGGATCTTTGGGTGATTTGCAATGGCTTTTGTGAGTCTGCATTAATATTCCTGATACAGGCAGAAGGGATGCTTTGGACTTTCTGTTGTCAGTTGTGACTTTGTTGTTTCCATTTATACAAATCAAATACTTCATTTTTCACTTTCCATTTCAAGTTCAGGCTGTTTGTGTACTGTGTGTTCACATTATTTTCAGCATAGAATTTAGACTGACTCTAGCTTCATGACTGCCTGCAATACAAGGCCCATTCAAAAAGCAGCTTTTCCACACCCATAACCATCATATGTGCCTTAAAATCTGAAGTGTCAGGGAGTTCTTGTTCTTGTAGTAGGAAACTGGAAAGTCTGTGCTTCCTATTGGGCTAAATTCTGTCTGCCTCTGTCTTTGTAACCTCACAGACCACACTCACAACCCTTACTTGGATCAGGAGTTCAAGTAGCCCTTTTTTTTTTTTTTTTTTTTTTTTTTTTTTTTTGAGTTACCACAAACAGTGAAAGGTTTTTAATTAAACCTTTAATTAAATGTTAAATTAATGTTTCATTGAGCATTAGACCTTTAATGAAATATTTCTGATTATCTTTGACAATTTGCAGATCAGATAATAGAAAAGAAAAACTCCAAACAACCGAAATCCTGTGCAACAATAGATAAAGGTCTCACCAGCAGCCTGTGTTGCAGATCTCTATCACAGCCTCCTTGTTTTCCCAGCATGTTGAACTTTTGGTGGCATGCAGCAGTGTGGTCAGCATGCAGGGTGCAGAAAGGAGAGTGTGTTTCTTGGGTGGAGGTACCCAGATGTCCTCAGCTGATGTGCAGGATGCTGAGAGTTGCTGTTCAACTGTTCACAAACATGTTCATAGAATGGTCTGGGGTGGAAGAGACCTCCAAAGCTCATTCGGTCCAAACCCCCCTGCAGTCAGCAGGGACATCGTCCACTAGATCAGGTTGCCCAGAGCCCTGTCCAGCCTCACCATGAAGATCTCCAAGGATGGGGTCCCAGCTACCTCCCTGGGCAACCTATTGCAGTGTTTCAGCACCCTCATGGTGCAGAACTTGTTCTCACATTGTTATCTGAAATGTTATTCATCTCTTCTTCTGTCTTTGGATGAGTCCTCATACCTTTCATAGGAGCACAGAATGATTTTGGTTGGAAAAGACCTTGAAGACTGAGTCCAACCATTTTCTAGCTCTACCAAGTGTGATGCTAAACCATGTCCTCAGTACCACATCTGTACATCAAATTCCTACTGCAATGCAGCTTCCAGGGCCTGGCCTTCAAAGTGAACAAATTACTGGTTCCCATAACCTGAGTTTCTCTAGTGCCTCTCCCAAAAGTAGCTTTAGGGAGTCCATGGGCAGGATCAGCTGCTCCCTTACCCTTGAATTAACTGCTTACAGGCTGAATATAGAGCAAGTGGGCTGGGGCGAGGGAAATAGGTTTGACTGCTTTGTTAAATAAAGTCTCTCTGTGCTTGCCTAGGTCAGAAAAGGCAAGATTTGCTTTTGATACCTGAGGCAACACAGGATCAGAATGGAAGGGACCTTAAAGATCATCCCGTTCCAACCCCCTGCCATGGGCAGGGACGCTTCCCACCAGCACAGCTTGCTCAAGGCCTTATCCAAACTGACCTTGATCACCTCCAGGCAGGGGACATCCACAGCCTCCCTGGGCAACCTGTTTGATTGTCTCCCTTGGACTCTGAAGAATTTATTTCTCATCTCTGCTCTTGTTTCCCCTCTCCCAGCTCAAAGCCATTGTCCCTTGTCTTGTCACAAGTCCCTCCCCAGCTCTCCTGGAGCCCCCTTCAGGTACTGGAAGGTCTGAATGCAGCCTGGGAACAGTTCCAGCATAGCTTATCCTCAGAGAGGGTTTGCTTAGGTTGGTTGGCTGCTGCAAATCCTTCCTTTGTCCTCAACACACTGCTTTTTACAGTAGGGATTTTGGCCTGTGGAATTTTGCTCTGTCACTGATACTGCATGCACTGGGGTAGCTGAAATGGAGAGCGTTTCATTCCTCTAAAAAAGACAAATTCACACAGCCAAAATAGCCAGCAGAGTGCTTTAGATGACAGCTGTGGTTCAACTCCCATTCCTGCATCTTAACCCCAGAATGAAATTCCTCATTTTGCTCAGCTGGCTGCAAAGAAACTCTTACTGCAGAGAAACAATTTGAGTTTCTTTGCAGATGACACAAACCTCCCAATTCCTTTTCTGACCCTCTATATTGGATAGAATTAGTTTATTCCAAGCATAGTCTACCAGTGAAACTCTTCTCCAATGGAATTGAATATTGCTAGCACAGCACTGGAATTGGTCTCTCCCCTTTACCTTCCAGTGTGGTCCCTTTCAACCTGCAGAAACAACTTCAACCATTCCATCCTTCCTCATCCTCGTCCAAGGCAAAATTGCATTTTCAAGGCTAACTACACCTTTAAAAATTATTTCTACAGAAGGACTCAGAATTGTAAAACTGGAAAGCAAAGTGACTTAATCTCAAGTACCAAGATGGCATCTAGAGGCAGCTGCCTCTGAGGACTCCACCACCTCCTTTCATAAAGTAACTCCTGTGAATTTACTCTTGGTGCACTCACTCCTAGGTCTGTTTGTTGTCTGCAGCAAGGTTTTGCTGTGTGTAGTGAGGGCATTGCTTTCTGGCCATCCTAGGTGTCCTTCTGGCTAATCAGATACCCGTGCTGGGAGCCAGATAAGATGTGATTTTGTTTTGAGTGCTTCCAAGGTCAGAGCTGTTGTTTGCATGGCTTCAAGCAGGTTTGGTAGGCTGCTGATAGCCTTTTCTGTCTTGCTTTGATCTTAAGCCTCCTTTGCCCCTTGCAGTGAGGGGAGACAGGGAGGCAGTTTATAAAGACACATGTTTTGCCAGAAACTTCAGGTGAATTCTGTGGGTATAAAAGCCAAAACAATGTAAACCGTAGTGCTGCTGGAAGACTGCTTGTGACCTGAGCCCCAAGCAGCATTTCCCACTTGTGAAATCCTAACAGTCTCTGTGGGAGCCACACAAGGAGGTCTGATGAGAGGAAGGACTAAAGTGAACTGGTTTGCAAGGCCTGTAAAGCTTCTAGAGGTATGCTGGACTTCTCATTAGCCATGCTGTGGTGGTGGGAAGAGGTTGGAGCAGTTCATCTTCACGACCGAATAAGTCCAGTGAGGGGCTCATAGCTGCAACTCCTGAGGTGTGACAAAGTGAGTTGCTGAAGCTCATACAGGGACATGTATCTCCAGCCCCTACTGTAGTGTTCTCTTGCTTCATAGCAGTACCACAAAGGATAACATTAACTGCTCTAGGATGGCTCTGCAGTGCAGTTCTCTGCAGAAATGTGATACAATAACTACATTTTTAGTGCTTCCAGAGAGCCCACCTGCATGACAATGATCTGCGAATCTGCTGAAGATGTGAGCCTGGAATCTTCCCGCAGCAGTTCCTGAGCAGAGCCTGGCAGTTGCCAGCCTCTGGCACTACAGCCTCGGTGCCTGGCTGCTTTCCACACTTGTGTGCTCAAATTTCAGAATCAGAACATTAANAACCATGTCCTCAGTACCACATCTGTACATCAAATTCCTACTGCAATGCAGCTTCCAGGGCCTGGCCTTCAAAGTGAACAAATTACTGGTTCCCATAACCTGAGTTTCTCTAGTGCCTCTCCCAAAAGTAGCTTTAGGGAGTCCATGGGCAGGATCAGCTGCTCCCTTACCCTTGAATTAACTGCTTACAGGCTGAATATAGAGCAAGTGGGCTGGGGCGAGGGAAATAGGTTTGACTGCTTTGTTAAATAAAGTCTCTCTGTGCTTGCCTAGGTCAGAAAAGGCAAGATTTGCTTTTGATACCTGAGGCAACACAGGATCAGAATGGAAGGGACCTTAAAGATCATCCCGTTCCAACCCCCTGCCATGGGCAGGGACGCTTCCCACCAGCACAGCTTGCTCAAGGCCTTATCCAAACTGACCTTGATCACCTCCAGGCAGGGGACATCCACAGCCTCCCTGGGCAACCTGTTTGATTGTCTCCCTTGGACTCTGAAGAATTTATTTCTCATCTCTGCTCTTGTTTCCCCTCTCCNACCTTCTTCTAGACCAGGCTGCTCTCAAGTCCCCATCCAACATG
Organism: Ramphastos sulfuratus; assembly: GCA_013399055.1. Taxonomy (NCBI): domain Eukaryota; kingdom Metazoa; phylum Chordata; class Aves; order Piciformes; family Ramphastidae; genus Ramphastos; species Ramphastos sulfuratus. Next base: position 81,995 of record WBNM01015980.1, on the reverse strand, counting down.
GCCTTGAACACTTCCAGACTTGGAGCCTCCACAGCTTTTCTGGGCAACCTGTGCCAGTGCCTCACCACCCTCATGGGGAAGAATTGCTTCCTCATGTCTTATCTAAATCCAGCTTCTTCCAATTTGAATCCATCAACCTTCATCCTGTCACTCCAAGCCCTTCTCAAAAGTCCCTCCCCAGCTCTCCTGTAGCTCCCTTCAGGTACTGGAAAGCTACTCTAAGGTCTCCTTGGAGCCTTCTCTTCTCCAGGCTGAACAGCCCCAACTCTCCCAGTCTGTCCCCAAAACAGAGGTGGTTCAGCCCCCTCATCCATCTTTGTAGCCTCCCCTGGACCTGCTCCAACAGTTCCATGTCCTTCTTGTGTTGGGGTCTCCAGAGCTGGACACGTCACTGAGGGTGGGGATCTTAGGGAAATGAAGTAGAGGAAATCCCATCCTTCAGCCTGCTGCCCACATTGCTTTGGATGCAGCCCACACTGCTATAAAATAATAACTAAGTAATAAATAAATGCAGAGGAGCTCAGGTGGCTCTGGTGCCACTTCTGAGAGAGATTGGCTGTCACCGTCTGTGAGGTTCTGTTCCAGTTGGTGGTGTCCCAGAGGAATTTGGTTTGTTTTGCAAACAAGCTCTCCTTCCCAGGTCTTGCTGAGGCAGCTCACAGTGGGCTGGAGGCCTTGTTTCAAAGCTTAGCAAAGGAAAATAAATGCATTTGTCAGACATGTCAGTGCTGCAGCTGTCTCACCCTAGCAGACAGGGAAGGGAAAGATTTCATGCAGCAGTCACAGAAGCCTGCATAACCGTTGTAGGGGGATGGAGTTGGGCTCTTCTCCCTGGTGTCAGGGGATGGAATGAGAGGAAATGGCCTGAATAACCCAGGGGAGGGTTAGGTTGGAGATGAGGAAAAATTTCTTTCCTGCAAGAGTGGTCAGGGATTGGCACAGGCTGCCCAGGGAGGTGGTGGAGTCCTAATACCTGCAGGTATTCAAGAAATGTGCCGTGGCACTTGTGGACATGGTTTAATGGCCTTGGTATTTTGGGGCATGGTTTAGTGGCCATGGTGGTGTTAGGTTGCCAGTTGGACTCAGTGATGTTAGTGCTCTCTTCCAAACAAAACAGTTCTATGATTCTATGATTGTTTTGGTACCTGTGGCCCATGAAATGTGGGTAGGAGGGATGGTGGGGTAATAAAACAGTGGGACCTCGGGATTAATGGACTGGAATTGACACTGTCCAAAATGCAGAGAAAAGAGCAGCTGGAGCAGGGTGTCTTAGATGATTGTTCTCCCCACTGCTTGCTCTCAATCTGCACCCCATTAGAATATAACCATTATCTGTTGCATTACTTAGCAAATGCCTCCAACACCTCATTACTTCAGGAGGGAATCACTGTAATGAGCTCTGCGTGGGGCTGCATCTTCGGAAAACTGAAATTGGTGCATGAGGCCATGATTTGCTTATTAAGTGGAGCTGGATGAATCACACAGAATGATAGGGGCTGGGAGGGACCTCTGAAGATCACCTAATCTACCCCTAAGTCACCTAGAGTAAATCACCTTGGGATCACAATGCCAGGTAGATTTTTGAACGCTTCCAGAGACAGGGACTCCACAGCCCCTCTGGGCAGCCTCTTCCAGTGCTCTGCCAGCCTCAGAAGGAGGAGTTTCTTCCTTAAGTTTATGTGGAACCTCTTGTGTTCCAGTTTGTGTCCACTGCTCTTCGTCCTGTCACTGGACACCACTAAGAGCCCAACCTCACCTTCCTGTTGCTTGCCCTTCGGGTATTGATCAGCGTTGGTGAGATGTCCTCTCAGGCTGCTCTTCTCCAGCCTAAACAGCCCTAGGTCTCTACCTTCTAAGATAGAGGTTCCGCTCCAGTCAGCACCTTAGTGGCTCTCTGCTGGACTCTCCAGTAGTTCCTTGTCCTTCTTGAACTGGGGAGCCCAGAACTGGATGCAGGACCCCAGATAGGGCCTCACCAGGGCAGAACAGATGGAGAGAAAAACTTTCCTTGACCTGTTGGCCACAGTCTCCTTAGTGCAACTTAGTACATCCTAGGAGACCGTTAGCCTTTTGGCTGTAAGGGGACATTGCTGGCTCCTGGCCAGCCTCCTGTCCACCAGATGGTCTTTTCCAGCTGCAGTGTGGTGCCTCTCTCCTGATGCAGCACAACTGGGCTGTGTGGATCTGCTGGTTCTTGTGCAAGGTGGATTTTTTCAGTGTAATGGAGGGATGAGTGAAGCTTGTCCATGTGCGCTGCAGGTGGTTGGTAGAGTTCAAAGTGCTTGATTGGGGCTGGGGACAGTAATGCCACAGTAAAGCTGAATGAAATGGATGTTGTAGGTGGTGTAGTTAGCCACATCTGGAGCACTGGGTCCACTTCTGGGCTCCTCACTTCAAGGACAGGAGAGGGTACAGCAAAAGGCTACCAAAGATGCTGAGGGCACTGGAACAGCTCTGTGAGGAAAGGCTGAGGGAGTTGGGGCTGTTAGTCTGGAAAAGAGCAGCCTGAGGGGAATCTCATCACCACACTTCAAGGGTGGGTGTCAGGATGATGGGGCCAGGCTTTATTCAGTGGTGCCCAGTAACAGCACAAAAGGTAACAGCACAAACCCGAACATCAGAAGTTCCATCTGAACATGAGGAGGAACTTCTGTAATTTAGGAGTGACAGAGCACTGGAGCAGGCTGCCCAGAGATGTGTTGCAGTCTCCCTCTCTGGAGATATTCCAAACCCACCTGGACATGTTCCTACATTGCACCTGATCACACAGCAACACACCCTTGTCTAGGTGACCCTGCCTTGGCAGGAGGGTTGAACCCAATGCTCTCTAGAGGTCTCTTCCAGCCCCTACCATTCTGTGATTTTGTTATGGAGTACCTGAGTTAAAGCAACTAATGGAATGAGTTGTTCCATGCTGGGTGTTCACAGGAGCACAGGTATGTTTGTGGAATGTTGATCCAGAGTCAACCTGAGGGCCATGTTTGCTGGATGGGGAATCCCAAGGTACTTCAGATGTCTGGAGCCTAAACAGAAAGAGCCCAGCCCCCACTGCCACCCTCCCTTCCCTTGGCTTTCACAGGCTATTTCTGTCCTTCTCCAGTAACTGCTCCTAGAAGCTGAAACTTGCACCCATTATCCCATCCCCAGAGGTCATTCCTGAAATCCTATCTCAGGACAAACAGAGCCCTTTGTGTACCCTCTCCACAGGTGATAGCCTTGCCAGTTAGGGGTTACTTCTTCAGACCCCTGAGGTCAGGAGCACTAAGCACATTCTAAGGAAAGAAAAGATGGCTGGAGCTTGTGTGGACTTACTGAGCACACAGTTGTGTTTGCTGCAGGGATAAAGCACAGCAGATTAGAAAGCATCTGAAATCAGAGGCATTCCTATGTCTGCTGGGTTTTGTTAGGGCTGCCCTTCATGTAGGACCTCTCTGCACAGCACTGGCAGGGCAGGTTGGTAGGCTGCTCAGGATGAACCTTCTCTGCCTCTGGCAGAGATGAGAGTTGCTTGTTGCTGTCTGAAGCTGCCTGCTCTGCAGGCACCACCTTCCCTCTCACCTGAAGGTTTGTTCCTACATCTCTGACAACTCCTGAAACTTTCCTTTGTCGCTCAATCACAGAATGCAGCAGGTAGGAAGGGACTCTCTTATGTCACGTTGTCCAACCCCCCCTGCAGTGAGCAGGGACACCTCCAACAAGATCAGGCTGCCCAGGAGCGCATCAAATTTGACCTTGAATGTCTCCATGGGCAACCTGTTCCAGCATTTCACCACTCTCATCGTGCAGAACTTTCTCCTCATGTTCAACACAGGTCATGTGCATTACCTTTCTCATATGATTGCAGGTTTTCCTTCCTCTCTCTGTTTGCTTCTTGCCCCTTCAAAAGGCTGGGAAATACTTTCTTTTTATTCCAACAAACATGTAAACCAAGGAAGTTCCCAAAGAAACAGCAGCTGCTGGATGTAATGATTCATGGAATGAAAGTAATGGCCCATGGTCATCTGGTATGGCATGGATCCCAGCAGCCTTGGGTGCAAGCACAGATGGAAGTGTTTGATGAGAAAGGGGGGCATTTGATGAGGTGGGGGTCAGTCTCTTCTCCCTTGCATCAAGTGACAGAAGGAGAGCCAATGGCCTGAAATTGTGCCAGAGGAGAGTTAGGTTGGAAATGGGGAAACATTTCCTTGCTGCAAGAGTGGTCAGGGATTGGCACAGGCTGCCCAGGGAGATGGTGGAGTCCCCATCCCTGGAGGTGTTCCAGAAAGGTGTGGCCATGGCCCTTGTGGCCATGGTGGTGTTGAGTTGCTGGTTGGACTGAGTGATCATAGAAAGCTTTTCCAGCTGAAACAGTGCCATGAAAGCAGCTTTCAGACTGGCTGTTTGTATTCCCAGACAGACTTCACAAAGTGCACCAGTGCATTTCACAGATCATCACTGTCAGAGTATCTGCTGTGCACCTATTTCTGAGAAGTAAAACAAGGCAGGATGATGGATGAAAAAAAAAGAACAGAGATGAAAAAATTGAGCTTGGGACACTGAAGCACATGGGAGAAGAAAAAAAGTCAGGAGAAAATAAGGAGTTAAAGAGGAGGTGAAATGAGAGTTTAATTGTGTTTATCTGCCACTAGATTAACAGAGCTTGATAAGCCCTGGCTGCTTTCTTAGCCTCTTACTGAAGTCAGTGTTAATTGCTCAGTCTCCTTTTAAACCACCTGCAAACTGAGCCCTAGCAAGGCAGTTGCTGTTCCATGAATATTTTGCCGCCTTCTGTCTCACTGTCCATGTAAATGCTGAATTTAAACAACTTTGACCACCTTTTCTCATCATCTGGCATTCTTTGGCAGAAGCTTAGGAGCCTCACTGTGCTGTAAACTGAGGCAGCCATTTGTGTGCAGCAGAGGATGGCAGACAAGGACAGGATTGCAGACAAGGATGGGGCCATGTACAGGCTGACATGAAAGCTGAAACCACCAAACAGTGGCTGCCAGCAAGATGGGGACTCTCTTTGGACAAGGAGCCCTATGGCACAGACAAGGGGTGATGGGGACAGGTTCCTGCTGGGGAGAGTCCCTTTGGGCTCCAGAAGATAAATGTTTGCCCATGAACACAGCTAGACACTGGAATCATCTCCCAAGGGAAGCAGAGGACGATTTGAGACTCAAGCTTGCCAGGCTGCTGGGCCAGCTCATTGCAACTCTGCTGTGACCTGGACAGGTTGCATCAGATGATCCTTGGGGTCCCTTCCAGGCTGCCATTCTGGAATTCTGTGAAACTGTGACTAGAGACTTTAACTCCAGAGGAAGAGCCCCAAGCTTATCGTTCTTCTGAGCTGTGTGTCAAGATGCCTTGTAGCCAGGTCACCAAAGGAAACTTCTCCTGCCTGCTTGCTTGGTGTCTGGACAATAATGAAAAAAAAAAAAAGACCTCAAATTACCCTTGAGATCCTTTGGAGTCAAAGAAATAATTAGTTTGTCTTGTAGGTAAAAATGTCTTCTAAACATGGTAGCATTGTCCCCATTTTAGCTAAGAGATTATTTTTTCCTCACGAGGACTTAGGTTTCAAGAGCAGCATGAACTAGGAGACTTTTCCTGATTTCTGGAAATTTTTTGAATCATAGAATCATTTTGGTTAGCAAAGCCCTTTAAGATGATCAAGTCCAACCATTCTCTAACTCTCCCAAGGGTGGGGCTTAACCATGGCCCTCAGCACCACATCTCTGGCTTCAGGGATGGGCATTCAACCACCTCCCTGGTCAGCCTGTGCCAGGCTTTGAGAACCCTTTCAGTCAAGAACTGCCTTTTAATTATCCAACCATAAACCTTTCCTGGTGCAACGTGAGGCCATTTCTTCTCCTTCTGTCAGCTGATACTAGGCAGAAAAGCCCAACCTCCACCTCACTCCCACCTCCCTTCAGGGAGCTGCAGAGAGCAGTGAGGTCTCCCCCTCAGCCTCTTTTTCTCCAGGCTAAACCCCAGCTCCCTCAGCTGCTCCTCCCCAGCCCTGTTCTCCAGACCCTTCCCCAGCTTTGTTGCCTTCTCTGCACCTGCTCCAGCAACAAAATGTCCTTGGAGCAAGAGGCCCCAAATCAAACCCAGTATTCAACACAGGGCCTGACCAGTGCTGAGGACAGTGCTTTGCAAGCCCCAGGTTTTTATGCCTAGATGGGTCTGGTGGGATTTTAGTCCACCAACCAATTTTCATTCCTCTTCACCCATTCATGTGTAAATAAACCTTCTCTCTTTAGCACTGCACAGAGCTATTGGACATCATTAAGTCATAGAATGGGCTGGGTTGGAAGGGATCTCCAAAGCTCATCCAGTCCAACCCCCTGCACTCAGCAGGGACATCCTCCACTAGATCAGGTTGCCCACAGCCCTGTCCAGCCTCACCTTGAATGTCTCCAGGGATGGGACCTCATCCTGTTGCAGTGTTCCAGCACCCTTCTGGTGCAGAACTTGTTCCTAACATCCAACCTAAATCTGTTCTTTTCTAGTTTGAAGCTATTGCCCTCATGCTGTCCCTGCAGGCCTTTGCAAACAGTTTCTCTGCAGCTTTCTTGTAGCCCCTTCAGGTACTGAAAAGCCACTATTAGGTTTGCCTGGAACCTTCTCTTCTCCAGGCTGAACACCCCCAGCTCCCTCAGCCTGTCCTCATAGCAGAGCTGCTCCAACTCCCTGATCAGTTTCTTGGCCCTCCTCTGGACCTGCTCCATCAGGTCCATGTCCTTCCTGTGTTGAAGGCATCATACCCAGGCCTTGCTGAGGAGCAGTTACTGACATAATTCAGTGGCCCAGCCTTTGTGGTGACAAATCTGCCCCAAGACATGGGAGCTTGGTGTATATTTTGGCACAGTCTTGGAAGTTACCCTGGAAGGTTCAGAAGAGAGATCTTTTAGCTTAATTCGATGGCTAAGCAAAAATCTATTTTAGGAAGCAAAGCTATTAGGCTGCAGAAATGGTCTCAGCAGTCCTGCAGGGTAAACTTTGCTATGAGTTGGTTTAATTGCAGCCTTGTTCTCTTGGAGTTCATGGAGTTATTTAAGGCACTCTGCTGGGAGCTGTGCGTGTGCTGCAAGAGCACACAGGGAGTTTTGGGTTAGTGCAGTGATTCATTTCCTTGAGAGTTGTTTACTACTTGGATCTAATTGTACCATTAAAAAGTGGCCCAGAGATTGGTGGGGAATGGAGTTCACTTCAGTTGGTGTTTGGTCACCAGTGGTGCTCCCCAGGGCTCAGTGCTGGGCCAGTCCTCTTTAATGCCTTTTATCAGGCACGATCAGGACGAGGGGATTGAGGCACCCTCAGTGCTTTTGCAGATGATACCAGTTTGGGTGGATGTGTTGTTCTGCTTGAGGGTAGGAAGGCTCTGCAGAGGGACCTGGACAGGCTGGGTCAACTGGCCGAGGTCAGGGGGATGAGGTTTAACATTGGACTGGATGCCAGAAATTTTTATTTTCACCATTTAAACCATTGAACATTGGATTAAACTCCTAAGGGAGGTGGTGGACATTGAAGTGCTGGAGCAGGTCCAGAGAAGGGCAAGAAAGGTGGGGAAGGGTCTGGAGAAGAGAGCTGGGGAGGAGCAGCTGAGGGAAATGGCGGGGGTTTGTCTGGTAGAAAGGATTCTATAGTCCTGTGGTCCTGCTCAGGTCCTGGAAGCACAGCTGTGCCCCTCCACTGAGTGTGTCACTTAACAACACCCTGCTTTTGAGGGCAGCTTTCCTCTCTTCCTGTGTTGAGTGCCTTGGCACACTTCAGAAGGGCTTAGCAGTTCATCTTGGATAAAGATCAGAGAATTTGTGTCCTTATCAGACAATTTAATTTCTAGAAATTACGTGGGAAACATGACCAGAGCTGGCTCTCTCACAAGCTTTCAGCTCAAGCTGTGCCACTGATACTGAGAGAATCTTTCTATGATACCAGAGTCACCCTCTCAAACAGATCACTCAGTGGCACCTTCCATGCACAGCACAATGTGGGATTCTGCAGTTCCTGTTACATTTGGAATAAGAGGTCTTAGTGATAAATGTAGTCATCTTGCTGGCAAATATTTATCTCTTACTGACTTCTATCTTATCTTAGAATTGTTATTCCTGTTCTCAAAATGTCTTCTGCCATATATGCTGTGTGGGCTGGGGGCAGTTGCTGGCTGTGTCTCCAGCATTCATGGCACAGAAGATTTCTGTACACTCCGTGTCAGATCGTGGCGCAGAATGAATCACAGAATTCATCAGACTGGAGAGAACCCTCAAAGATCATCTTGTCCAAGCCCTTGCAGTCAGTGCATTTAAAAGTAAATGCTCTCTGTGACCATCTGCACTCATGATGGAGAAGGGCAGTGGGCACCACATCATCACCATATGTTTGTCTGTGGCATACACAAAAGAAAGCTGAAATAACAAGGAGCAATGGATGTAAGCTGCAGCACAGGAGATTCCACCTCAACACAAGGAGGAACTTCTTGATTGTCAGGATCACAGAGCACAGAGGTTGTGGAGTCTCCTTTTCTGGAGACTTTCAAGGCCTGTCTGGATGTGTTTCTGTGTGACCTGAGCTAGATTGTCTGGTCCTGCTCTGGCAGGCAGGTTGGACTGGATGATCTCTTTGGGTCCCTTCCCACCCCTAACATCCTGTGAGCCTGTTAAATAAGGTTCCTGCTCATTCTTGGCTGCATCTGGTCTGTTGCCAGGTGTGGAGGTTTCCAGAACACCAAGCAGTGTTTGTGCTCTGCAGATAACTGGTGTTTGGTGGCTCTCGAAGAAAGCTGCACTTGAACTGCAAATCTCTGAGCCATTTCAAGGGCTGGAGAGCTGAGCTGATAATTCATCAAGTGGTACCCTTCTGTCTGAGTTCATATTGAGCTAATAGCCTAAAATGGTGCCACGAGGAGCAATGTTCCTGGGGATGGTTCTATTCAGATGAGCTGCGTAACCAATGGCCTGAACTGATGACTGAAATCCCCTGCTCCTTGAGATAAGTGAGATCATCTTGTGCTGAGCCTCACCTCTCTCTTAGGCAATTGTCTTTGCATGTGGCAGTTACTTCCTGTCTTATTGAACTGGAGACAGGCTGAGGGAGTTGGGACTGTCCAACCTGGACAAGAGAAGGCTCCAGAGCAGCCTTCCAGTACCTGAAGAGGCTACAGGAGAGCTGGGGAGGGACTTTTGACAAAGGCGTGGAGTGACAGAGTGAGGAACAGTGGCTTTGAGCTGGAAGAAGCAGGATTCAAATAAGACATGAAGAAGAAATTATTCTTCCCCCCTCCCTCTTTTTTTTTTTTTTTTTTTTTGGTAACACTATGGCTCGATTTTTTTGGTGAGGTGATGAGTAGCCAGGAATTGCTCTTTGATTAACCATGTGAAGGTGTGCTTAGTGGATTCATCTGAAACATTAGAAGGCTAAAATTTTACTATTTAGAATTTTCCTGGGAAATTTAAACATTCAGGAAACAATTACGAAGCCTCCAAGCAAGAGGATGTTTGTAAAGAACACACAGAGGGTTCTGCTGTAATCCCAGCCTGCCTTTCAGCATCTCTTAGTTCCCAAGCTGGGAGCAAGGGTTTCAGAGACTATGGCTAAGAGAAATGCAGGAGGGAGCAGGAAACTCTTCCACTTCTAAATTTGCACCGCCCCCCCAGTTTTATTTTTTTCCCTTGTTGTTGAAATGTGGATATTCTTTTGAGGTTGGCCATGACATTCTGAGCTCACAAAAATCAGATTAATCCTAGTTTTTGATGTTCCTTCTGGGAGAAAAAAAGTCTCTTTTTAAGCAGTTGGTATGAATTTAATCCCTTTGCATTCCATTCTCAAGAATGCTGGAAATACTGTTTGCAAGAAAGCCAAAACGTTTTGGAAAGGACAAGCACAAGATGCTGAGAGCACTGGAACATCTCTTATGAGAAAAGGCTGAGAGAGTTGGGGTTGTTAGCCTGGAAAAGAGCAGCCTGAGGAGGATCTCCTCAATGCTGATTAATACTTGAAGGGTGGATGTCAGGAGGATGGGACCAGGCTCTGTTCAGTGGTACCCAGTGACAGGACAAGGGGCAATGGGTGCAAACTGGAAGCTCAGAAATTCCATCTGAACATGAGGAGGAATTTCTGTAATTTAAGGGTGATGGAGCCCTGAAGCTGCTCAGAGAGGTGGTGGAGTCTCCTTCTCTGGAGACATTCCAAACCCACCTGGATGTGTTCCTGTGTGACCTAGGCTGAGCCTAGTCTGGGTCACTTTACAAAGTGTGGGGAGCGAGGAACTCCCAAACCATCACACCTTCTCTAGGAGACTTTGCTCTGGCAGTGGAGTTGGACTGGGTAATCTGCAGAGGTCCCTTCCAACCCCTACCATTCTGTGATATTTCATTTGGAATTCAGCCTGAGTCTGATGAGGTAAGAGAAAGGTGTTGGGTTAGACAGGAAGAGCCTACAAAGACAAAACTCCTCCCCTGTATTCCCTCTACAGCTGAATGCAGAACATCTGAGCTTTCACTTCTCACTGATTGACAATAAAAAGCAGGAGAGCTGTTAAACCTCAGAACACAATCACCCTTAAATTCAGACACCTCCTCTTCATGCTTTTCCTAGTGTGTGGTGTGCTGGTGCAGGAGCAAGGGCAGGCTGTTCCCTTTCTTTTCCCCTGAGGAGAGGATCCCTGCAGGAGCTGGCCTCTCCATAGTTTAATTGCGGTTGTTTTCCCCTGGTTGCTGGCAGGAGTTGTTACAATCCCTCGCTTCGCTTGTCTCAAAGCGGTGCTGGCTGGGTGCACAAAGCTGCACCCAGCATGGGGCTGAGTGCTCACAGGCTGTCCTGAGCTGGAAGCCCAGCAGTAGGCTGTAGGTACTGAGTCCCTGAAGGAGGCAGGAAGGAGCACTTAGAAATCTGCAAATTGTTAATAGTCACCAGAACGGGCAGGAGGAGAACTGTGACCTGTTCAGAGTGGAGTCACAGAATGGTTTGGGTGGGAAGGGACCTAAAGATCGTTCTGCTTTAGAGGAATTCATACCCATGAGGAAATCTAATAGGGATTTTGTTTTGATAAATAGATACTTTTAGAAGTGACCTTAAAGGAACCTTAAGGTCCCTTTAGAAGGGACCTTAAAGAACATCTAGGTACAACCTTCCCTGCCATGGGCAGGGACACCTCCCACTAGCCCACATTACTCAAGGCCTCATCCAACCTGGCCCTGAACACCTCACCTCAGAGTGAGGGTGCGAAGACACTGGCACAAGTTGCCCAGGGAGGTTGTGGCTGCTGTTGAAGGCCAGGTTGGATGAGGCCTTGATCAAGCTGTGCTGGTGGGAGGTGTCCCTATCTATGGCGGGGGAGTTAGAACTGGATGGTCTTGAAGGTCCCTTCCCACCCAACCCATCCTGGGGTTCTGTCATCCCTCTCTGCATTGCTTGTCCCCACTGTGCTACAATAGCTGCTGCCCAACTTCCAGTGAGCATATTGCGTTTCAGATCAGTGCACGCCCCCTTGCTTCTTGGACCAGCATGAGGCTGGTTTTGGTTACTGATGACACTTATCCTCTCATTTCCTTTCGGAAGCATGGCAGCTTCTCACTGCCTGGTGGGGAATGTACTTCCTGGACCTTCTTTTCACACTGTGTCTGATGATAAACGCTGCACTGCGGAGCTGTGTCTGCTTGCCATGGAGCTGCTCTGTTTCTCTGGCAGGAACCTGACTGGGCAAGAAAGCAAAAAGGCTTTCTAAGTGTGATTATCTTCTCTTGCAGGAGGAGACCGAGAGCGGATGACAGCTAATCATGAGACATACCTTCTCATGGCCAGCACCCAGAATGACATGGAGGACTGGGTGAAATCCATTCGCAGGGTCATCTGGGCTCCATTTGGAGGAGGTGAGTCAGGGAGGGAACATGCCAGGCTCCCAGATGCACATAAGGGCTCTTCTGTGGTGTCTCAGTGACAGCCAGAGTTTTGAAGTGAAGAGGAAGAGAATGATCTACATCTTTCAGTGAAAGTTGAGTTAATCTCCCTGGAGGTGTTGAAGGGCAGGTGGGATGAGGCCTTGAGCAACATGATCTAGTGAGAGGTGTCCCTGCCCCATGGCAGGGCAGTTGGAAATGGATGATCTTGAAGGTCCATTCTAACCTAAACCATTCTATGATTCTGTGAACCCTTGTTTTCACTCATAAACCTATCAAGCGTGTTCCCATGAAGAGGGTTCAATTTAAAGGCTTTAAGCTTTGGTGCTGGTCTCTTCTCACAGGTCATTAGCAATAGAACAAGAGGGAATGACCTCAAGCTGTACCAGGCTAGGTTTAGACTGAACATTAGGAAAAGTTTTCTCACAGAAAGAGTGGCCAGACATTGGAAGAGGCTGTCCAGGGAGATGGTGGAGTCCCCATCCTTGGAGGAGTTTAAGAAATGTGTGGCCATGGCACTTGGGGACGTGGTTTAGTGGCTATGGTTGGCTTAAGTTGGTGGTTGGACTGGATGAACGTAGAAGACTTTTCCACCCAAAAGAATTCCATGATTCTATGAAACTATCATTTTAAATAGAAGTTTTCTTGTAAGACACCCATCTTCCTTCTTCACTCTGCTCACACAGTTCCTAGGAGAAGGCTTTGGCTCCACGGCTGGGCTGGGCTGGGCTGGGCTGGGCTGGGCTGGGCTGTGCTGAGGGACTTGGCCAGTTATGGCCTGCCTGGCACCTCTTCAGACCTGACTCTCTTCCCTTTGGCTCTTCCTGGGGTGATGTGTCCTGGAAAGGTGATGCTAAGCAGTCATCTCACTGGAATCTGACCCTACAATGTGAATAAGCTGACACAGTCCTGTATCTGGGCATGTAGGTCCTATAGGAGGATACTAAAATAAAACCAAAACAGAAAATGAGCCCCCACATCCATAAAGTGAAAAGCTAGGTGAGAAATCTGCTCGTTTCTATAACAGGAGAATTGCTCATCCCCAACTTTCTCTTCATAAAGCAGGCCGCTTGAGCTCCTCAAAGATCTCTTGCTCCAGCCTAGAGCAGCTAAAGCTGCTGTGGTGATACTAAATGTAGGGGCATTAGAGAACTTTGGGTTTTGAAGACTGTGGGGTTTTGCACTTGGCTTCCAGCACTGCAGTATCTTTCTGTGGCAAAGAGAAAAGGCAACCTTGCAGTTCTTCTGCATGCGGAGAAGTGCCTACACTTTGCAGGTGAGGAGCTCAGATTAGGTAAAACTCCATTTCTAACCCAAGTTCATGCATAGATCTAGGAATAGAAAACAAATCTCCTGAGTCCTGACCCTTCACTCTCTTCACCAGCCCCTCATTTGCTTTTATAGGGCAAGAGTTATTTCTGGTGTACAGCTGGGAATCCTTCCAGCCACCAGCAGTATCTCAGGACACCACCATTCATATAGGAGGGTTTAATGCCAGCTAATAAGGGAAACACCTCACTGAAGTCTTTGCATGCTGCCTTGCATAAACCAAGTCCTTGTCCTTTGTAGTTAAAACACATCTTTTTGGTTTGCCTATTGGATTTCTTGAGGAAATGCTCTGACTCAGGGTTATTGGTGTTGGGAAACAAGCAGTTAACTCCCTGCAGAACATAAGAAAAGATGGAAGACAATTTGGGATTTCGTGTTCACAGAGAAGGTTTGATCGTGGATAACAAGGCAAAATGAGTATCATGGGATGTGTCACTATGACACAGAATCACACAATGTTAGGGCCTGGAAGGGACCTTTGGAGATCAGCGAGTACAACCCCCCTGCCAAGGCAGGGTCACCTAGAGAAAGTCACACAGGAACACATCCTGGTGGGTTCTGAATGTCTCCAGGGATGGAGGCTCCACCACCTCTCTGGGCAGCCTGCTCCAGTGCTTTGTCACCCTTAAGTTACAAAAATTTCCTCCTCATGTTCAGATGGAACTTCTGATGTTCCACTTTGTGCTGTTACCCCTTGTCCTGTCACTGGGTGCCACTGAACAAAGCCTGGCCCCATCCTCCCAACATCCATCCTTGAAGTATTGATCAGCACTGATGAAATCCCCCACGTGCGCTCTTCTCTAGGCTAAAAAGAAAGGTGGTTTTGTCATGTCCCTCACTTTATTAACTGCTTGTTACTTATGTTGTTAGTCTGAGCTATCTGAACAGGTCTCATTAAGGCACATTTACTGCCCTGTAATTATGTATGGCCAGAAACACTCCCATTTGTATTATCTCTTGCTACATGGATGTTGCTACAGCTGCTGCAACAGGCTGACCCTTCTAAAGAAGGTCACTTCTGCTGTAAGCTGTCTAAGAGCCTGCCTTTGTAAGCTGTGACCACTGAACTTACAAATCTTTTTATCTACTACATTAACTATAAACAGGATAAAGGAAAGTTGCAGGCACAGGAAGATGGGCAGCCAGCAGCAAGTAATGGCTTCCAACATAAAATGATTCCTGATAGCTAATTAATCAAGACATCAGCTTTATATTTGACATTAGGAAGTTCTTTACTATGAGGGCAGTGAAGCACTGCCACAGGTTGCCCAGGGAGGTGTTGGAGGCCCCATCCTTGAAGATACTCAAGGTCAGGCTTGTTGGAGCTCTGACCAACCTGATCTAGCTGGGGATGTGTGTGTGTAACACAAGTATTTGTGTGTACACAAGTAACAGACCTGTCTGAGCCTTGGAGAGCCACTGATATTTGAAGTTTGTCTGGCAGTGGGAAAGAACTCCTGGTACCAGAGCAAGGAGCACTGTAAATGATTAACCAGATCATTAATTGTTATTTGTTAACTTGTGCTGGAAGGAGAAGGCAGGAGGGGGGACGCAGGTGGGCATCTCCGAAGGTGCTCAGAAGCAGCTTGGTCTTGCACCCAAAGAATAAGGTGACTGTGGCAAAAAATCCTGAAAGGGAAACGAGATGTAAATGAGGTAGGGCATGTAATGCCTGTTTGCACATGGAATTCCTTTCCTGATTAGATTAAAAAGCCAATTTTTTTGCAGGAGGGAAAGGCCTGGGCTTTAACTGCAGAGCTGGCAGCTAAGAGGGAGGGAGGGAGGAGGCGAGAAGAAGGAGTGTGAGCATTTTTAGCAGGGGCAGCAGTGTCAGATCTGGCAGCTCCCGCGGGAGCCAGGCACAGCTTGCTTGCTCCTGAGCTGCTGCCTGAAGTCAGCTCCCAGCCAGCCGGTGGAGCAGCCAAACCTGCGCCGCAGCGGCAGCTCCTCCACTGTCTCCCCGCACCTGCCGCACGTGTGGGGCTAGCACAGGCGGTGGCAGCCCTGGCTGCCATTGCCAGGCGTGGGACCACAGCAAGCCAGCCAGCAGAGCCATCCCTCTGTGTGGGCATCAGTTCCTCAGCAGCTCTTCAGGATCCTGCCGGCAGAGCTGTGCTGCCTCCACAGCTGATGCACCTCTCCCGTGAGGGCTTCTGCTAGTTCAGAGGCAACAGAACGAGGCGAGAAGCCCAAGAGAGCGTCAGAGAGCAGGCTGGGTGCATGAAAGGCCTTGGAGAGGAGTTTGCTATGGACAGGGAGCCTTCTGGGCGAAGGTGCTGCTGGTTTTGCCACTCAGCTGCAGAGATAAAGGGAGCCAGCAAGGAGCATTGCGTCCTGGAGGATTCTTCAATGGCCTTTTCGGTATTGTTCTTCCCCTTGCGCACTGCGAAGTGCTGACCTTTTCCTGTGGAATTGGAGTCTCTGCCACTCAACTCCCTGCTCTGCCGGCAGGAGAAGATCTTTCTCCCCTTCCATCTGTGCAGGAATTTCTGTCTGAATAGAAGATACGTCTTTTTGTCGAAACTCTTTTGTTGTGACATTGCATAATAGGCAATTGCTTCGGGAAATAAAAGAAGCCAAAGGAAATCGTGAGACGGAAGGAAATTGGTCCCCAAGGGGAAAGAGAACACAAAAATCTCTGGGAGCCCTACCCAGGATCTAGAAGAGCACAGATCTCCCAGCTCCAGAGGAAAATCCACAATTACACAAACTCCTCGGCAGGCAGCAGCGATGAGCAGTCGCAGCGTTCTGTCTGGATGCAGCTGGTAAAGGGCAGCTCGCAGGGACGCGGAGGCTCCGGCCTGTATGATGCCTGAGGACAGGAATGCTGGAGTCCGCAGCCCAGGTGCCTTAGCAGCAGCTCCTTTCATTCCCAAAACCACTTACAGGAGAATTAAGCGGTGTTTTAGCTTCCGTAAAGGTAGGTCCCTCTCCGGGCTCTGCTTTGCTAGCCAAGCTGTGGTTTGGGAGAAGTCAAGGGGGCTGTGTGTGTGCAGGGGCAGAGGAAAGTGCCAGAACAAAAGGCATCAAACAATGCGGATGTCAACATTCCAGGAATGATTTATTTACTTCTTTGTTCAGTTTGTTTGTAGCTGCCCAGCTGATGCTGTCTCCTCCACGTAACTGCCCGTGAATGGGCTGCCTGAGCGAGGTGGCTTGAGACAAGGTTATTGCAGAGAAAAAAAAAAATCAGTAAGAGCAGCGGAGAAATCAGAGCTGTGGTGCTCTGAGCTGCCTGTTTGCCTGGCAAAACAGCAGGGAAAACAGTTCAGGTTTGCATTTTGTCTGTGTGGGAAAAGGGAGGAGAAGAGAGGGAGCAAAGCAACATGATAAATGTGTAGCTGTGCAGAAGACTTAAGTCCTTGGATTCAGAGGTTGCTAATGAAGTGTAACCCTTCAGTGCACTGCCCTGCTGAAGCACTGCGTTGCCACTTCATCCTGCTGCCCCGCAGCCTGCACTTACTATTCTACCTGCTGCATAGAGCTGTGTAAAGCCAGTTTGCTTCTGCAGTGCTCATACTCCTGTGGAAGCAGAGGAGGAGGGCAAAGAGGAGGCTGCCTTTCAAAATATGTCAGCTGAAAGCAAACGACACATCTGAGAAAGAGCTATGCCAAATGATGATGAGATGCCATGGTGCTTGGCATGGGTGGGGAGAAGCTACCTCTATGATGAGGACAGAAACTTTGGGGAGGTGGGATAGGGAGAGGAGAGTATTTGTGCTACCTTAAAAACTATCCTGGAGAGAGGAATCCAAGTGCAAGGGCTGAATTTTCCTGTTCTGGAGTGTGAGAAGGGGCTTCTATAAATACCATCATCTTGGGATCATAGAATCGTTTTGGTAGGAAGAGACCTCCAAGAGGATTGAGTCAGACCTTAAAAATCTTCATCTCCTGCCCCTCCCTAAACTGTTCCTCCGTGCTGACATTTGTCCTCTGGCTCAGCAGCCCCAGGGGTGATGTGGTGAGGTGGTGGCGTCATTGCTTCTGAGGGGTGAGTGCGCAGACACTCAGGGGCGATGCTTTCAAACCAGGGATGGCAACCAGTGAGGGACTCACTGCAGAGCTGCAGCAGGTATCAGCTGTCACTTGCAGCTGAGCTATCACTGAAACCCATTTGCCCCGTCTACCTCTCCTCCCCAAGGCCAGCATTTTCCTTGGGTGCTGACATTCAGTCCTTCTGTGACTGTCCAGAAGGACCTGGAGGTGTCTATATGAAGGAAAAATGTCTTTACAGAAAGAGTGGCCAGGAATTGGCACAGGCTGCCCAGGGAGGTGGTGGTGTTCCAGAAAGGTGTGACTATGGCACTGTGAGACGTGGTTTAATGGCCATGGTGGTGTTGGGTTCCTGGTTGGACTGGATGATCTCAGGGGTCCTTTCCAACCCAACCTATTCTATGATTCTGTAAGTGTGCTGGTACCTTTTGAGGTGTTAGTGTGCATCAGGGCTGTCTGTGCCCTGTTTAGACACTTAATCCTCTGAACATGTTTGCAAATTGAAAGAAAGATTTACTGAGAATTTTGCAGGCAGCTGCCTCTGTGCCTGGGGTGCAGCCTTAGCTGCACCAAGAAGAGCTTCAGCTGTTGATTTCTTCCCCATATGTTCTGTCACAGAAACTCTTCATGTCTTAAACTCCAAGTGAAGCTGCAGTGCCTGGGGTAGAGAATACAAAGTCAGAGGCCGTGCTGCTAATTTTCTTTCCTCGTATAATTGTTTTCTGTCAAGAGCCTTGTCACAAGCTCCCTAGGTCAGAGCTGCAGAATGCTGGTTATGCATCTTCAACTAGGTCCATGCCCCACTGGAGTCAACAGAAAGATGAACATTAACTGGACTTTCAGTCAAGCCTTTACTATGGTTGCACAGACAAAGGGAAGTATCACTGAAAGTTCTTTGCTCCTCGCCAAGGCAAACATTTAACTTGGCTGCTGACATTATGGAGACTGACCAGGAGCACACAGATGTGTTTGTATGGAGGAAAAAATGTCTTTACAGAAAGAGTAGTCAGGCACTAGAACAGGCTTCCCAGAGAGGTGGTGGAGTCCCCATCCCTGGAGATGTTCAAGAAACAATGTGGGCCATGGCACTTGGGGACATGGTGTAATGATTGTGGTGGTCTTAGGTTGAAGGTTGAACTGAATGATCTTAAAGTTGTCTTCCAGGTGAAAGAATTCTATGATTGTATGGAATTAGGCTGGCTACCCCTGTTTTAGGAATTGACATACAGAATCACAGCCTTATTTGCAAATTATTTACCAAAATATAAGCCCCACAAAACTAGCCCTCTGCAAACCTGTTCCATGCTTACATAAAGCAGATGGGTTGGTTCCAAGCTGTGCAACACAATGTGGAAAATAAAACTGGCAGGAAAAGCCATTGCCTAGGCACTGAAAGAGCCACAAGAGAACTGTCATGTCCTGGGCTGCATCCCAGTCAGGGAGAGCAGCAGGGCAGGAAGGGGATTCTGCCCCTCTCCACTGCTGAGACCACATCTGCACTGCTGCCTCCAGTCCTGGGGACCCACAGCAGAAGAAGGACAGGGAGCTGCTGGAGAGGGTCCAGAGGAGGCCATAAAGATAATCAGAGGGCTGGAGAACCTCCCCTATGGGAACAGGCTGAGAGAGTTTGGGCTGTTGAGCCTGGAGAAAGAGAAGGCTGCAGGGAGACCTTAGAACAGCCTTTCAGTGCCTGAAGAGGGCTACAAAAAGGCTGTGGAGGAACTGTTTACAAAAGGAGGCATCTACAGCCACTCTGGGCAACCTCTTCCAGAATCTCACCACCCATGTATTGAATAGCTTCTTCCTAAGATCTAGTCTAATCTTCTTGAGATCTAGTCTGTTCCTTTTGCTGTCAATGAATTATTGATGTAGAATTGGGAGCTGCTTAAAATTCTGATCTACATCCTAAGCTGAGATCAATTTCTTTGACCTTAACTGTTCAGTGTACCCATGAGCTCAGAACTTGGTGGGCAAGGACAGAGGTCCTCTGCTGCACATGGAGACAACACATGTACAGTCACAGAATTCCAGTGTGCTAGGATTGGAAGGAACCTCTGGAGATCACCCAGTCCAGCTCCCCTGCTATAAAGCAGGTTGCATAGGAAGGTGGCCAGGCATGTTTTGAATGTCTTCAGAGAAGGAGACTCCACAACCTCTCTAGGCAGCCTGTTTCAGCACTCTGGCACCCTCACAGTAAAGCTTGTCCTCATGTTTAAGTGGAACCTCCTGGGTTCCTGTTTGTGCTCATTGTCCCTTGTCTTGTCACTGAGCACCACTGAGAAGAGTTGGGCCCCATCCTGTTGCTCCCCAGCCTTTAGCTATTGATCAGCATTGAGAATATTCCCTCTTAGCCTGCTCTTCAGCTCCTGGTCTCTCAGCCTTTCCTCCTAAGAGATGCTCTAATTCCTAGTCATGGACCCTCTGTGGTAAGCATCATCCCTCTGTGCTTCATGCCTTCATCTCAGTTGGTGAGGGCTGGCTTGGGAGAGGCAGAAGCCTTCTGGCTTGCTGAGCACAGATGCTGGGGTAGAGCTAGAGCAGCAGGTGGCCTTGTTCAAGCTGTTCCTTACAGAACAAGGAGGCAGAACTTCTGCCTAGATCTTTCTTTTTTCTGACTCAATCAGAAGCTTGGAATATGGGTTTAAACTGGCAGAGGGAAGATTTAGACTGGATGTTAGGAGGAAGTTCTTTACAGTGAGGGTGGTGAGGCACTGGAACAGGTTGCCCAGGGAAGTTGTGGCTGCTCCCTCCCTGCACGTGTTCAAGGCCAGGTTGGATGAGGCCTTGAGTAACCTGTACTAGTGGGAGGTGTCCCTGCCTATGGCAGGGGGTTGGAACTAGATGATCCTTGAGGTCCCTTCCAACCTTACCATTCTATGATTCTGTGAATCAGTACACTTGAGATGTGACCCCTGCCTGCGTTCAGCAGCTGAGGAAATCATTGACAGCATTCCTGGGTTTTAGAAGCATGCTCTGTCTGTCAGCATCTACCACTGGAGACACCACAGCGCTTCCACAGCTCGAGCAAACAGGGGCAGAATTTGGATCAAGCACCCTAATGTGCCTCCTAAGATTTCTGGGTATCTGCTGGGCTTGGGAGTCCAGCTTCTCCAAACGTTTACCAAGCCTCTGCCATGGGAATGTTGTAGTTAATGAGTAAGCAGTGGGCAGTGCCCTTCACCAGCATGTGATTTTCCTCTCTGATGTTATGCGTGAGCTTGGCTTAATTGGATATAGCTTTAAAGACCTGCAAGGGCCTCTCTGCAAAAGCAGTTCTGCTGATTAAATCTAATGACTGGTCAGAACTGGAATCCTGTAGCTGTCCCTGCCTGCTGCCAGCCGTGGGGACACCAAGCCATTGCAGCTGTAAACCTCAAGGTTTCTTGTTGGTCCTGTTTGCTTGTGTCCCCTCTGGCACTCTGTCCCAAGGAGAAACCATGGGGCACTGTTTGTGAGTCTGTGCAGTTCTGGAGTGTGGAGACATTGAGATTTAGGTGGAGAACTTGGGTTTGGGTTACAGCATGAGGACACCTCCTTTTAGATCAGGTGGATCCAATCTGGTCTTCAACACCTCCAGGGAGAGGGCATCCACAGCCTCCCTGGGCAACTTGTGCCAGTGTCTCCCCACCCTCACTCTCAACAATTTCTTCCTCATCTCCACTCTCACTCTCCCCTCTCCCAGCTTAAAGCCATTGTCCCTTGGCCTGGCACTCCCAGCCCTTGTCAAAGTCCCTCCCCAGCTCTCCTGTAGCCCCCTTCAGGTACTGGAAGGTTGCTCTGAGGTTTCCCTGCAGCCTTCTCTTCCCCAGGCTCAACAGCCCCAACTCTCTTAGCCTGTCCCTGTAGTGGAGGTTCTCCAACCCTCTGATCAGCTTTGTGGCCGTGTCTGGACCCTCTCCAGTAGTTCCATGTCCTTCTTGTGCTATGTGCACCAGAACTGGAGGCAGTGCTGCAGGTGTGGTCTGAGCAGAGCAAAGGTGCAGAATCCCCTCCCTGTGCTGCTGCTCTCCCTGCTTTGGATGCAGCCAGCATACAGCTGCCTGCTGTGCTGCCAGTGACCAGTGCTGGCTGGTGGTGAGCTGTTTACATGAAATATTTACATCAGAAAACATTCCATTTTTACATTGAAACACTGCAACTAGGAAATTTTAGTCTCCTATTTGGGTCAGTTTTATTTTTCCTTCCTGGCAGTGGTTACCTCTCCATTGGATCAGGTTTTGTTTTTCCTCAGAGACAGGTCAAGTTGAAGTTTTCTTCAGTACCTGTTTGCCTATTTAACATATGTCACCTTCTGTATGTTGCTTACTTACTACTCTCTATTTGTCCCCAAAGATGCTGTCTGATCCTAGTTACAGGCATCCTGATGCTTTCTGGCTGCCACCTGTCCTCAGTACTTTCTGCCTTGTGGTGCATTAGCAATTTATAATAATATAGAAAAGGATTCTGTTCCCACTGTGCACAAAACTCCTCTTCTGCTTTTCTTCATTTGCTGTTAGACATGCTTTGAAAGCCAATTCTAAAATGGAGGGGAAAAAAAAAGCAAAACCAAACCATCCTCCAAAATGTATTAGTAGAAAGTGCTGTGTTTTGAGTGCAGTGTCAATGTTAATAGGAGTTTCAGAGCACTCTGGTAGGGTTGAGAGCTTCCTCTTCCCTCTGCAAATGTGCACATTGCTGATTAAAGAAGGCCAGCAGGGAGAGAAGGAGGCACAGGCAGCAGGACAGGGCTTATTACTGCTAATTGTGCTGTCAATGGGGCTGAGCTGTAGCTGTACATCACAGCATTGGAACAACCTGTCTTACACTGAGTAGTTCTGTTTGGAAAGGGGGAAAAACTCTTGTGGTTGAAACCAGGAATGGTGGTGGATTCTCAAAGGGAAGCTCAGACTGTGGGTTCGTAGCACAAGCTACATCTAAGGAGGAATTACTCCAGGGAAAGCTCTGAGGAAAGGACCCTGGGTGGGCAGTTCAGCTGGATGTGAGCCAGCAGTGGACCTGGCAGCAAGGAAAGTTTGACAGCAGCCTGGGCAGTATCAGCAGGAGCAGAGCCATCAGGAGGAGGGAAGTGATTTAACTCCCTCTGCTCAGTGGTTTTTAGACGATATTCCAAATATTCACAGAATCCCAGAATGCCATGCTGGAAGGCACCCTGAGTTTCATAAGGTCCAACCTTTCTAAGTCAGAGTTGAAATGAGCTGGCCCAGCACCCTGGCAGGCTGAGTCTTTAAACTGTCCACCGGAGGGGACTCCACCAGGGGTTAGACAGTAGGGTGAGGCTGGATCTTAGGAAGAAATTCTTCAGCGAGGATGGTGAGACTCTGGAATAGGCTGCCCAGGAAGGTTGTGGATGCCTCCTTCCTGGAGGTGTTGAAGGTCTGGGTGAGGCCTTGAGCAACTGAGTCCAGTGGAGAGGCATCCTTGCCCATGGCAGGGAGGTCGGAGGTAGATGATCCCTTCCAACCCGAGGCATTCTAGGACTCTAGGGTTTTGTTCTTCAGAAAGGAGAAGGTTCCTTTTCTGTGCATTTGAGAGACCTGTAGGTTGCCTGGGGCCTCATGCAAGCCCCAGGCTGCTCGGGTGTCCTCGTGACTGCAGCATGTCTGTTCCTCGTGCAGGGATCTTCGGGCAGAAGCTGGAGGACACTGTGCGCTATGAGAAGCGCTTTGGGCCCCGCCTGGCCCCCATGCTGGTGGAGCAGTGCGTGGACTTCATCCGGCAGCGGGGGCTGAAGGAGGAGGGCCTCTTCCGCCTGCCCGGCCAGGCCAACCTGGTCAAGGAGTTACAGGATGCCTTCGACTGCGGAGAGAAGCCTTCCTTTGACAGGTAAAACCCTCCAGCTGGCCCCCACTCCCCAAAGCCCAGACACAGGGTGATCTGCTGTGCTAGCTAACAGAAGGGCAGGGGTTGGAGGTTTTGCTGTGTTTCCTATTATCACTGTAAAATATCTTTTCTTCCCCCTCCACTCCCTTTCTGATTTTGATGTCTGATTTCAAAGTGTTTCTGGAGGTTTTTCCCTTTGTGGAAAGCTGGTTAGAGAAAAGTGTGGCTAATGGTTTGACTTACTGAAAACTATCTGGATTGCCTTGATCTTAGTATGGTTTGAAATGCAGTGGTGATGCTGGCACCGAGTCAGTTGCACAGAGGAAGAATTTCTCTTATCACCAGTTTCAATATGTTCTGTCACCTATAAAATGCATTGGAAGGGAATCATGCTTTTATGTATTCCTTTAGAGTTTGGTGGGGGGGAGGGGGTTGGTCTTAAAATAAAAGGGACTGTGACAATAATCATAATATGGTTTGAGTTGGAAGGGACCTTAAAGATCATCCACTTCCGACCCCCCTGCCTTGAGCAGGGACACCTTCTGCTAGCCCAGCTTGCTCAAGGCCTCATTCAACTTTGGCCAGCAAGGTCCTACACTTGGCTTGGGCAGTTTCATGCACAAATCCAAGCTGGGTCAGGAGTGAGTGGAGAGCAGCCTGAAGGAGAAGGCCCTGGGGGTGTCAGTTGGTGCCTCCCAGGAACCAGCATTGGTTGCTGGCACCCCAGAGCCAGCTGTGTGCTGGCTGCATCCAGAGCAGAGAGAGCAGCAGCACAGGGAGGGGATTCTGCTCCTCTGCTCTGCTGAGACCACACCTGCAGTACTGTCTCCAGTTCTGCTGCCCCCAGCACAAGAAGGACATGGAACTGCTGGAGAGGATCCAGAGGCCACCAAGGTGATCAGAGGGCTGGAGAACCTCTGCTGTGGGGACAGGGTGAGAGATTTGGGCCTCTTCAGGCTGGAGAGCTGAAGGCTTCAGGGAGACCTTAGAGCAGCCTTCCAGTACCTGAAGGGGCTTCAGGAGAGCTGGGGAGGGATTTTTGACAAGGGCTCGGAGTGCCAGGATGAGGGACAATGGCTTTAAGCTGGAAGAGGGGAGATTGAGAGTGGAGATGAGGAAGAAATTGTTGAGAGTGAGGGTGGGGAGACACTGACACAGGTTGCCCAAGGAGGCTGTGGCTGCCCCCTGCCTGGAGGTGTTGAAGGCCAGACTGGATGAGGCCTTGATCAAGCTGGGCTAGTGGAACATGTCCCTGCTCATGGTGGGAGGGTTTGGACTTTTAAGTTCCTTTCCAACCCAAACCATTGGACAAGTGTATGATTATTTTAAGTAAATGCCTAAGAAAAGAAGGCACCCCCAAACTTTAGGAATATGAACACCCCACTGAGAGAGGTGCACAGGTTCTAACTATCCAAAACAAATGGGACCAGGCCTCATCTACAGCATTTTTTTGTGTGGGATTTTTTTGTTTGTTTTTGTTTTGGTTGGGTTTTTTTTTCCAGATTATCTGACAGCATCTGTAGCACAGAGTGATGAGCCCCAGGAGCAGGCAGGCTAGCTGAGCTTCAGCAGATGAAATGGAGAAGGGATTTTGCATGGTGCTGCTGCGAGGCAGGCAGATCAGCTCCACCAGAGCAATTACAAACAGCAGCAGGAGCTGCCTGTAAACTGCTGGTCCTGCAATTCTGCTTCTGAAGCTGCATTTATAAAACCCTGCCCTTGTATGTCTGCCTGCCTCCTTGTGAAGGGTCCTTCTTCTGTTGACTTTTTCACTCTGGGCTTTGAAGAGCTGTGATTTAAGTGTAGCAATGGTCCAGAAATCAGGCAAATATAAATTCTCTTTGATCTCTGCCATTGTTTCCGAGGGGCATTTCCTTTTTTCCCCTCCAACCTTTTGTTCTATTTGTGGACTTTGGAGGTGAAGGTCATGTCTTAATGTTTACCAACTGCGTCCCTGATTGCCACCAGGTTTTGGGATAACTTTTGAATGTTCTGAGCAGCAGCATAATTTGTAGGTCTGATGCAACCTGCTTAGCAAGTTGAGCTCTGAGAAAGTGGCCATGATTAGAAGTGCTGTTGAGAAAAGACAAAATTATACACATCAGGGATCCATGTTTGCTTTCTCCCATGAACTTTAAGATCCACTGTGTTTACTCATAGAATCATAAATTTGGGGTGGAAGGGACCTCCAAAGCTCATCCAGTCCAACCCCCCCTGCACTCAGCAGGGACATCCTCCACTAGATCAAGTTGCTCAAAGCTTTGTTGAGCCAGACCTTGAGTTTCTCCAGGGGTGGGGCCTCAACCACCTCCCTGGGCAGCCTGTTGCACCCTCCTGGTGCAGAACTTGTTCCTCGCATCCAATCTCAATCTGCTCTGCTCTCCTTTCAAACCATTGTCCCTTGTCCTGTCCCTGCAGGCCTTTGGGAACAGTCCCTCTGCAGCCTTCTCGTAGCCCCTTCAGGTACTGGCAGGCTCCTCTGAGGTCTACCTGGCGCCTTCTCTTCTCCAGGCTGAATACCCCCAGCTCCCTCAGCTTGTCCTCATGGGAGAGGTGTCCAAACCCCTGATCATTTTTGCAGGCCTCCTCTGGACCTGCTCCTTCTGGTCCATGTCCTTGCGTTGAGGATTCCAGAGCTGTAATGATTCATCTGTTTTGATTCATAGATTCACGGAATGGTTTGGGTTGGAAGAGACCTTCAAGATCATCCAGTTCCAACCCCAGTGCCATGGGCAGGGATACCTTCCACTAGCCCAGGTTGCTCAAGGCTTCATCCAGCCTGGCCTTCAACATTTCCAGGGAGGAGGCAGATGTTGTTACTATTAGTCAAAACCTGCTGGTTCAAACTCTGCATTGAGTGTATTATTTTATTGAGTTCCATTTTGCTTGTTCTCAAACATCCATAACAATAATACAGAGGTGGTTGCCTTTGGAACTGAGCTGATGTGTTTGGTGATGGGGCACAAAGCACCGTGAAATCCAGGTCACACTTCTGTAGGGGTTCCAGGTCACCAGCTCTGGCTGGCAGAAAGACTCACTGCTGTCATCAGCATTGGAACTAATGCAGAGAGCTGATGTGTGAGCAGTTTGCCACTTTTCATACTGACATTTTTGCACTGTGTAAGTGCACATAGATCAAAGGCTTCAGAACAAGTGAAGATGATTTGAAATGGGTCTGTAGGTTTGTGTAGATGTTTGTGTGAGAAATGATTGTTGAGTAATCTCTTTGGGATTTCTTGGCAAATGCAGGAAGATAAGTAAGTTCATAGAATCACAGAATGGGTTGGGTTGGAAGGGACCTTAGAGATCATTCAGTTCCAACCCCCTGCCATGGGCAGGGACACCTCCCCCCAGCCCAGCTTGCTCAAGGGTTCATCCAACCTGGCCTTCAAAACCTCCAGGGAGGGGGCAGCCACAGCCTCTTTGAGCAACCTGTGCCAGTGTCTCCCCACCCTCTCTCTTGAGAATTTCTTCCTCATCTCCAGTCTCAATCTCCCCTCTTCCAGCTCAGAGCCGTTGTCCCTCATCCTGTCACTCCAAGCACTTGTCAGAAGTCCCTCCCCAGCTCTCCTGGAGCCACTTAAGGCACTCTAATGCCACTAAACTTGTAGAATTAAAAGCAAAACCCAAGGTAGGATCATATGGCCAGCACTAGCACTCCTTTCAAATGCTCTTTGTCTTGCAATGGTTGCTCCATCTTAAATCACTTTATAGCTGTTGGGTGGTGGAGGTCAAAGGCACAAATCTACTCTCTTGCCCCAGAGGTCAGCTGCTGGTCACAGCTGTGTGGAGGCCCTGCCTGCCTTCCCTCTTGTGTTCTTCTCTGCAGCACTGTGCCAAAGACGACCACGGAACAATGCAAGCTCTGAACAAAGATGGCACATTTGGGAGAAGAATAGCTTCACTCAAAAGAAAACAGCCATGTTTTGAACCAGGAAACCTCTCTGACAAGTGGTTAGCATGAGTTAGCAGCTGAATGTTCTGATACTGAGGGAGAGCTTTGCTGTGAGGATGCTGGAGCCCTGGACCAGGCTGCCCAGAGAAGTTGTGGAGTCTTTATCTCCGAGAGCTTTCAAAACCTACCTGAACATTGCAGACCTGTGCAATCTGCTCTGGGTGACCCTGCTTTAGAGAAGGGTTGGACTAGATGATTCCAGAGGTCCCTTCTAACCTCCACACTCCTGGGATTCTAATTCTGTGAAGTCATTTGTGAAAACACAGAATGAATCTAAGGCATGTTTGAGAGTGGCAAAAACCTTTAATCTTGATCTTATGGTTGGAGAAGATGTTGCTGTGTGTTTCACAACTGAGCCAATGTTTGAAATTCCTCAGACTTGCAGAATGAAGAAACTCTGACCTGAAACCCCCTTGGGATGAAAACTAGGCCATCAGCAGTTCTCTCAGTCCTGGGGAAAGGGGAGGTAGAGCTGCTACAGCTGAAAACTGCTGAGGCCTTTCCTGCGAAGGGGAAAAAGAACCCAAACCACTGAAAATTGTACATCAGTTTAAAAGCAACAACAACAAAACAAAAAAAACCAATCAATAGCTCACAGCTTCTATCTGCAGACATTGTGAAATCTGTTTTGAGGAGCTGACAGTTCACTTAGGCAGTGGCTGGTGCCTGCTGCTGCTTGAAATGTCCTTGGCATTTCCAGGACAGCTCCACCTCTGTGTAAAATTGTCCCCTCTGGGGAATCTGTTTTGCTTGCTCTTGGGATATTTCATAGATTCATAGAATGGTTTAGGTTGAAAGAGACCTTGAATATCTTCTAGTGCCATCTCCCCTGCATTGCACAAGTACCCCTCCCACTAGAGCAGCTTGCTCAAGACCTCATCCAGCTGACCTTGAACACCTCCAGGGTTAATTTAAGGGTGATGGAGCCCTGGAGCAGGCTTCCCAGAGAGGTGGTGGAATCTCCATCTCTGGAGACATTCCAAACCCATCTGGATGTGTTCCTTGTGACCTTGTCTAGGTGAGCAGGAGGGTTGGACTCAATGATCTCCAGAGGCCCTTTCCAACCCCTACCATTGTGTGATTCTGTGATTGACTTGGGAGTGGTTGGTCATGCAAATTGTTCCTTTATTGCCCAAATACAAAGCTTACACATAAAAAACGAAAGCAGCAGACAGTTGCCCAGAAAGCAGGGGCTTTATTCCCTTCCTAGAGGGAAAGTGCAGTAATCCCTAAACAAATGATTTCTGTGTGAGATGAAGGCTTTCCTAGAAAGCTGCCTCCTGCCAAACACAAGTGGCCTTAAGGCCTTGGAACATTCCTGTTTGTTTCTGCCTCTTCCAGACTTCCTTCCCTCACCCCCACAACCTGCTCATCAGCTGTGCATCTGGAGCCACTTCCATGTCCTTCTCGATTCCAGCCCTCTTTCTAATCAGCAGAAATAGCCTCTCTATATGGCACAGCATAAAGACCTGGGCTGGCAATTAACTGCACCTTAGGAAACGCTTTTCTAGTGTGATGGGAGGGTCATTAAATCACTTTAATTGGTGTCCTGCTGGAGGAGACTGTGGGTTTAGTTCTTGGCAGAGAGGGAACATTTGGAGTAGGTTTACATGGATTTCAGTTTCAGAAATGGATTTGGTGTGCCAGCTGTGATTAAAAACACAGCAGAAAAAGGCAGCCCTGAACTTGCCTCTGACAAATGGGGAGGAAGGGGCAGAGTTTTCCCTCAGCCAGTTTGCTGATAGTACCAAACTGGCAGGAGCCAGGCCAGCAGGCTGTGCTGCCATCCAGTGTGACCTGGACAGGCTGCAGAGCTGGGCAGAGAGCAGTCCAGTGCTGTTGACTAAGGGCAAGGGGAGGGGCCTGCAGCTGGGGAAGAACAATTCCAGGGATCAGCACAGGTTGGGGTCTTAGCTTTTGGAGAGCAGCTCTGGGGAAAGGGACTTGGGAGTGCTGGTGGACAACAGGGGAACCATGAGCCAGCAGTGTGCCCCTGTGGCCAAGAAAGCCAAGGGCATCCTGGGGCGCATCAAGAAGAGTGTGGCCTGCAGGTGAGAGGGGTTCTACTCCTCCTCTGCTCTGCCCTGATGTGGCCACAGCTGGAGTAATGTGTCCAGTTCTGAGCTTCCCAGTTCAAGAAAGACAAAGAACTACTGGAGAGGCTACAGCACAGGGCTAGTGAGATGCTGAGGGGCCTGGAACATCTCTCCGTGAGGAGAGGCTGAGAGAGCTGGAGCTGGTTAGGCTGGAGAAGAGGAGGCTGAGGGGGATCTTGTCAGTGCTTACAAATAGCTAAGGGTGGGTTGCAGGAAGGTGGGGCCAGACTCCTCTCAGTGTTCCCCAGTGACAGGACAAGAGGTAATTGGCATCAACTTGAACACAGAAATTCCATCTAAACATGAGAAGGAAATTCTTTACTGTGAGGGTGGCAGAGCCCTGGAGCAGGCTGCCCAGAGGAGTGATGGAGTCTCCATCTCTGGAGACTTTGAAGGTCCACCTGGATGTGTTCCTATGTGATCTGCTGTAGGTGTCCCTGCCTTGGCAGGGGTGTTGGACTTGAGGTCCCTCCCAACCCCTGCCATTCTGTGAACTGGCTTCTTAGAAGAAGCCATTTTTGTTTTGTTACTATGTGGAAGGTCTGAGTTTGTTACTAGGTGGAAGCATCCTTGCTTAGGGTTGCAAGATTGGTAACTTCCCTTTCCAAGAAAGAACAGGTAGAATCATAGAATCAGAGCCCTGTTAAGGTGGTTGAGGCCCCATCCCTGGAGATAATTCAAGGTGAGGCTGCACAGGGCTCTGGGCAACCTGCTCTAGTGGAGGATGTCCCTGCTGACTGCGGGGGATTGGACTGGATGAGCTTTGGAGGTCCCTTCCAGCCCAGCCCATTCTGTGGTTCGGTCTTTACAAAGCTGCGTGGACACCATCTTGGTGCAGCTAGCTCTGGGTGACCCTGCTTTGCCAGGAGGATTGGACTCGATGATCCCCAAAGGTCCCTTCCACCCCTTTTCATGCAGTGATTCTGGGTGAAAGTCCTAAGCAATATTGCAGCACAGCTTAGGGAAGAAAGGTTTCCAAAGTCCTGCTTTGCAATCTCACCATCTCGTGGCAGCCTGGGGCAGTGCCTCAGCGTTCAGGCAGCAGACACAGAAAAGTTAATTTGTTTTAAGGCTTGAGAATGTGTCCCAGGCTATTAACTGGGACCTGGATTTCTAATCTTGGCTCTGAAAGCACCTTTCTGTTGTTCCTTTGAGAACACAGAATTCTTACTGCTTCCTTGCTCCTCAGCATCCTGTCTTCCCATTTCTCTTTTTAGGTCTGCCTTGGTAGAGCCCTGGTTTTTAGCAGCCACCTAACACTGCACAGTGAAGTGCTGTCAGAACTTCACACTGAGAGGAGAAAGCTCATAAATCTCATCAGTTCTCAGGGCTTTTGTCCCCTTCTTCAGCCTTTCTATTCTCCATTAGCTGTGCTTGTGAGGAGCAGGTGTTCCCCTTCACACCAAGGGGCTGGCATCAAGTGCTTTTTATGTACCACTTGAAACATGATCCTCACAGGCAATTAGGGCCTTGTGTGGAATTAGTTTTGGTCAGGGATTGGAATAGTTCACCCAGGCGGAGTCCCCATGCCTGGAGATGTTGAAGAAAGATGTGGCCATGGCACCTGGGGACATGATTTAATGGCCATGGTGAGGTTGTGTTGATGGTTGGATTGGGTGATCTTAGAGAGCTTTCCCAACTCAAACATTTCAGCAATTCTGTATTTATAGCAAGAAATCAGCAGAGTTCACAGAATCACAGAACTTTAGAGGTTGGAAGGGATCTCTAGAGATCATCCAGTCCAACCCCCCTGCCAAGGCAGGATCCCTCAGGATAGCTCTCACAGGAATGCATCCAGGTGGGTTTGGAAAGTCTTCAGAGGAGGAGACTCCACAACCTCTCTGGGCAGCCTGCTGCAGGGCTCTGTCACCCTCACTGAAAAGAAAGTTGTCACTTTCTTGCTTTCAGCTATCTTAATTGATTAGAGGACAAGAGAACCTCCCAAAGAGCCCAACCCCCAGATTACAGTTCTGATCTCTATCTAATCCATATTTGATCTGGAGTGAGGATGGAGTAGGGAGAGTCTCAAGACTTTGAGAGAGCCTTTCAGTCTCAGAGTGTGAGCCTACCTGCCAGCTGATGCCTTCTTGTGTTCCCACCCCACAGCAACACGGACGTGCACACGGTGGCCTCGCTGCTCAAGCTGTACCTGAGGGAGCTCCCAGAGCCTGTCATTCCCTACGCAAAGTACGAGGAGTTCCTGGCCTGTGCCAAAATGCTCAGCAAGGAGGAGGAAACGGTGAGTTGGCAGCTCTAGGAACAGGAAACCAGAGCTGTTGTTTTAGCACAAACCGCTGTTCCTCAGCTCCACCCCATCAGAGGGCAAGACCAGGAGCTGAAGGACAAGGGGCAAAGGCTTCAAATTAGAGCAGAGCAGATTTAGATTGGATGTTAGGAACAGTTTCTTTACTATGAAGGTAGTGGAATGCTGCATTAGGTTGCCCGGGGGGTTGGTTGGGGCCCCATCCTTGGAGATATTCAAGGTGAGGCTCAGCAGGGCTGTGGGCAGCCTGATCTAGTGGAGGATTTCCCTGCTGACTGCAGGTGGGTTGGACTGGATGAGCTTTGGAGGTCCTTTCCAACCCAGACCTTTCTATGAGTCTATGAAATCAAAAGCTGGCCCGTTCCAACCTGCTTCGATTTTGAGGAGGCGAAAAGCTGTCCCTCATGTAAGAAGTGTCTCTATCACCTGAGTCTGGTTTTATGTGGACACTGAAGAATCTCAGAATGCCATGTTGGAAGAGACCCCAAGGATCAGCTGGTCCAACCCTTCTAGGTGATAATGGAGTGGAAATGAGGTGACCCAGCACCCTGGCAAGCTGAGTTTTAAAACTGCCCAATGCAGAAGAATCCACTGATTCCCTTGGGAGATTATTCCAACCCATAACCGTTCTCACAGTGACAGATTTTCTTGTGGAGTCCAATTGGAATCTCCCCAGGAGTATCTTGTGCTCTTCAAGCTACAGTGTTTCCCTTGGTGTGCATAGAAAGTAGAAAGGCACCCTAGCAAGCTGAGTTTTAAAACTGCCCACTGCTTCCCTTGGGAGATTATTCCAATCCCTAACTGTTCTCACAGTGACAGATTTTCTTCTGGAGTCCAATTAGAATCTCCCCAGGAGTATCTTGTGCTCTTTGAGCTGCAATGTTTCCCTTGGTATGCATAGAAGGTAGAAAGATGGCATTTAACCATGGCACTCTGTGCTATGTTGAGGCCATGCCTCATGGACAATGTGGAAATGCTTTGGAGTCTTTTAGTTTCATTGAGTCTTTTTCAAAATTTCCTTTTGTGTATTTGCACTGTGTAAGGTTAAACTGTTTTTGAAGCTCTGAGTTGAGAGCAGACTGGTTAAACCTTAGCACTTTTCAGCAAGGAATGGAATTTTCTCTTCAGAAGAAACTGCCCAGTAAACCTGGGGCAAGGGTTCTTGGTACCTAGGTGATTTGAAGGCAAAATAAAGAAGTGTGTCATACCCTTAGCTGTGTTTGTTGCATGTCACTGAAGCCAGTTCCAGTAACCATCACTGTGCTTAACAGCATCCGGCACTGTGGTGCATGATCATTCTGAACTGGAAGGGGACAGGGTTTAGTAGTTGCTGTCCAGTTCTTGCCATTAAATCCTTCTCTTCTGAGTGTCAGGATGGCAACTTTCACTGACTCCTAGCTGAAGGCCAACAAATTCCATTCACTGCTGATGACTGAATCAGAAGGCCTCACAAAGAGGAAAGTGCACCCCTGAAAGTGGGGAACCTTTCAGATTTTGGCATAGAATCATAGAGTGGTTTGGGTTTGAAGGGACCTTAAAAATCATCCAGTTCCAGGCACCCTCATTGCCAAGAATTTCTTCCTCATCTCCACTTTCAATCTCCCTTCTCCCAGCTCAAAGCCATTCTCCCTTATCCTGTCATTCCCAGCCCTTATCAATGTCCCTCCTCAAATCTACTGTGTCCCTACTCTGAGGCTGCTCTAAGGTCTCCCTGCAGCCTTTTCTTCTCTAGTGGGAACAGCCCCAACTCTCTCAGCCTGTCCCCAACCCTCTGATCATCTTTGCAGCTGTGTCCAGCAGCTCCAGGTCCTTCTTGTGCTGGCTGCACCAGAACTGGAGGCAGTGCTGCAGGTGAGGTCTCAGCAGAGTAGAGGGCAGAATCCCCTCCCTGTGCTGCTGCTCTCCCTGCTCTGGATGCAGCCAGCACACAGCTGCCTGCTGGGCTGCCAGTGACCAGTGCTGACTCCTGGGCAGTTTGTCATGAACTTCATGAGGTTGATATGGGCCAAGACTGTGTGAAGCCTGCCCAGGTCCCCATGGATGCCATCCCTTCCCTCCAGTGTGTCAGCTGGAACACACAGCTTGGATTCTGGAAGTTGTCCCTGATGGTAACCTGTGTATAACCTTGAACACTGCAGCTTCAGTGGTGTGTGCTCCTTGCCTGCTGAGAGAAATTGCTGACCTTTCCTGAGTCTTTGGTGAAATACCAACAACTGCTGCCTCCTCACTCCATTTTTTCTTTGTTTTAATCCTTAAATCACATACAGGGCCTTAAAGAACTGGTGAAGCAAGTGAAGAGCCTGCCAGCTGTGAATTACAATCTGCTGAAATATATCTGCAGGTGAGTGCCTTTGCAAGAACATCACTATGGCATTTCCAGCTGGGAGCTGCCAGACAGCCCTGCCTGTCTGTGTGCCCTGAAGGAAAAGCCTTGTCCATGGTCAGAGGATGGCTGAACTTGAGGGAATACACTAAAACCAGAGGTTTGCTGCATGACTCAGCACTGATTTGCTCCATCAAGGTTCACAGTTATGGCTTTGCTTTCATAAGCAGGCTGCATCCAGCAAGAAGTGTAAGAAGGTAGAATTCAATACCACAGCATCTCACGGTATGGTAGGGCTGGGAAGGGACCTCTGGAGATCATTGAGTCCAACACCCCTGCCAAAGCAAGTTTGACCCTGCTTTTGCCAATAAAAGTTGGACCAGATGAACCTTGAGATCCCTTCCAGCCTGATATTCCATGATTCTATGATCATGGAGTCCTAGAATGGTTTGGGTTGAAAGAGACCTCTAGAGGTCATCTAATCTTAGTACCTGAAGGGGCTACAAGAAGGCTGCAGAGGAACTGTTCCCAAAGGCCTGCAGGGACAGGATGAGGGACAATGGTTTGAAATGAGAGCAGAGCAGATCGAGATTGGGCAGAGGGAGGAACAAGTTTTGCACCATGAGGGTGCTGGAACACTGCAACAGGTTGCCCAGGGAGGTGGTTGAGGCCTCATCCCTGGAGATATTCAAGGTGAGGCTGGACAGGGCTGTGGGCAGCCTGATGTAGTTGAAGACGTCCCTGCTGACTGCAGAGGCGGTTGGCCTGGATCACTTTTGGAGATCCCTTCCAACCCAAACCATTCTATGATTCTATGAATTTATTTTATTTTTTGTGTCCTTTTTAACATGTTCCTTAAAGGCCTCTTTCCCCCTCCCCTCCAGGTTCCTGGATGAAGTCCAGTCTTACTCAGGTGTCAACAAAATGAGTGTGCAAAACCTGGCAACCGTGTTTGGCCCCAACATCCTTCGCCCCAAGGTGGAAGATCCTCTGACTATCATGGAGGGTGAGCTTGCTGAGCAGAACTGGTAGTAGAAAGGAGGAATGTTTTTAGGTTTGGTAACAGGACATACCAGTAAGTTCCATATATCTGTTTTTACAGATACAGAATTCTTCAGCTTGAATGAACTCCTGGGTAAAAAAATCTTTGCAGTTGGCTCTAAAAGTGACTGAAACGTGCAGCTCTGCAAATAGGCTTTGCATGAGGTTGTGCTGCCCTGGCAGCTTCACTAAAAAATGGACTATCTTCTCTCCAAACTTGCTGCAAATCCAGCATGTTCTTATTCAGCATGTGTGCTTGGAGTGCACTTGATGTTTAATCTTCAGTTCTGAGGGCTGAGAAAAAGTTACTCCATGCTCACACTGCAGTGACCCATATCAAATGTCTCATGTCTGTGATGGGGCTCAGCCTGTCAGCAGCATTCTGTTACTGACAGCAGTGTTCAGCTGTAGCATTTGGCTACAAAATTCTGGCCATGAAAATCTCACTGAATCACACAGTGGTAGGGGTTGGAAGGGACCCGTGGAGATCATCCAGTCCAACCCAGTTCTTTACACCACGTCTATGTTGTTGTGAACAGCAGGGTTAGATGTCTGAACAACAGCTCAGACAAGCTGGGAAACCTCCTAACAGGAGAAGGGGTTTTAATCATAGAATCAGAGTGGTTTGGGTTGGAAGGGACCTTAAAGATCATCTAGTTCCAATCCCCTACTATGGGCAGGGACACCTTCCACTAGACCATCTAACCTGACTTCCAGGTTTGGAGCCTTCACAACTTCTCTGTGCAACCTGTGCCAGTGTCTCACCGTTCTGCCTTAAGTCTCATCTCAATCCAGCTTCTTCCAGTTTTAAACCATCACCCTTTGTCCTGCCGCTCCATGCCTTTGTACAAGGTCCCTCTCCACCTCTCCTTTAGCCCCTTCAAACATTTTAAGGCTGCTCTAAGGTCTCCCTGCAGCCTTCTCCAGGCTCTACAACCCCAACTTTCCCAGCCTGTCCTCAGAGCACAACTGCTCCAGCCTTTACATGACTGTTGTGGCTTCCTCTGTCCCTGCTCCAACAGGTCCCTGCTGCTCCTGTGCTGAGGGCTTCAGACCTAGTGGGGTCTCAGCAGAGCAGAGAGGCAGAATCCCCTCCTTGCTCCTGCTCCCCACACTGCTGAGGCTCAGCCCAGCACAGGCTTGGTTTCTGGACTGCCAGCTCACCTTGCTGGCTCATGTTGAGCTGCTCCTCACCTAGCACCTCTAGGGCCTTCTCATCACTGCTCTCTGCCCTTTCTGAGTGTATCACTTGGGATTGACCTGATCCAGGTGCAAGCACTTTCACTTCAGTGTCTGGATTCTCATTGTCACAAAGTATAGTTGATCATGCGTTTAACTCAGAAGGGCTTGCAAGAGCAGGTATCCAGTTTACCTGCATGTTTGTTATGACTCTGCATGAGCATCATCAAACCTGTGAAGCTTCAAAGACCCTTAAATCTGCATTGATGGCTTCCCCCTGGATTCTGTGTGTACTTGACTGACTGATTCAGGGGCACAGAGATAAGCTTCACTGTGTCACTGAAGCCCTTGTTTGCACAGCTTCCATCATATTTTGAGAACCAGAGGCTTTCCTGCTTTGTTTCCTTCCTCCCAACTGTTTCATCATGTCTCTTGCAGAAGTGACATTTGCTGTGCATGAGTGCATGCTGCTTCTCCCCTCCTCTTTTTATGTCCAGAACTCCCAGTCTGACTGCAGGGGTAGCTCCTCTTACCTCCACACTTCAGCTTTATAGCCTGATAGATAACTGCTTTGAATGTTTTGCTTGGCCAGGCAGCAAACTATGCTTTTTTTCCCCTCGTGCTTTTGCACATAGCACAAAAAGTCCTTCAAAGTGCTCAGCACATTGGAATTGGAGAGAGATGTTATAGAGCTGATGTGCATGGTGGAAGTCAGTGAGAGCAGTATCTCACAGGATACCAGGCTCTGATGCCATATCATGTGTCTTGAGGTCACCTGGGGCAGAGGAGACAAGTGGGCATGTGGGATGGGTTGATCTGATGGAAAGGAGCTCCATGGAGAAGGACCTGACAGTCCAGGTGGACAGTAATCTGTGGGACACCACTGTGCCCTTGTGGCCAAAAAGGGCAATGGTATCCTGGGGTGCATTAAGAAGAGTGTGGCCACGAGGTCGTGGGAGGTTCTCCCTCTCTGCTCTGCTGAGGCCACATCTGGAGTAATGGGTCCAGTTCTGGGCTCTCCAGTTCAATAGGGCCAGGGACTTGCTGGGGAGGGGACAGAAGAAGATGGGTTACAAAGGTGATGAGGGACTGAAGCATCTCTCTGATGAGGAAAGACTCAGAGAATTGAGGCTTTTTAGCCTGGAAAAGAGCAGCCTGAGGAGGGATCTCATCAATGCCTAAAGGATGGGTGTCAGGAGAATGGGACCAGGCTTTGTGCTGGGCTGCATCCAAAGGAGTTTGGGCAGCAGGGCGAGAGAGGAGATTCTGCTCTGCTGAGAGCTCACCTCAATCCTGCTTCCGGACACAGAGCTGCTGGAAAGAGGCCAGAGGAGGCCACAAGGGTGGTCCAAGGGCTGGAGCACCTCTGCTGTGAGGATAGACTGAGGGAGCTGGGGTTGTTCAGCCTAGAGAAGGGAAGGCTCCAGACAGACCTTAGAGTAACCTGCCAGGATTTGGAGGGGGGTACAGGAGAGCTGGAGAGGGACTTTTTTACTGAAGTGTGGAGTGGCAGGATGAGAAGTAATGGCTTCTCACTGGAAGAATCATAGAATGGGCTGGGCTGGAAGGGACCTCCAAAGGTCATCCAATCCAATCCCTCTGCAGGACTTCCTCAACTAGATCAGGTTGCCCACAGTCCTGTCAAGCATCACCTTGAGTATCTCCAGGGATGGAGCCTCAACCACTTCCCACCACAACCAATTCCAGTGCTCCAGCACCCTCATGGTGCACAGCTTGTTCCTAACATCCAATCTACATCTACTGTTCTCTAGTTTCAAACCATTGTCCCTTAGAAGATGGATTTAGGTGAGACATGAAGAAGAAATTCTTCCCCATGAGGGTGATGAGGCACTGGAACAGCTTACCCAGAGAAGTTATGGAGGCTGCAAATACAGAAGTGTTGAAAGCCAGGTTGGGTGGGGCCTTGAACAAACTGCTCTAGTGGAAAGTGAAGGACCTCAGTAGGAGGCGGAACACCTCAAGAGAAAGTGTCCCTGCCTGTGGCATGGGGATTGAAACTTCGAGGTCCCTTCCAACCCAAACCCTTGTGTTATTGTGATCTGTAGAATCTGATGACTAAAGTACAGGTAGGCCCTAAACAAAACAGGCCATTGATGACCATGTGCTTGGTGTCTCCTTTCAGGTACAGTAGTAGTGCAGCAGCTGATGTCAGTGATGATCAGCAAGCACGAGGAGCTGTTTCCCAAGGATACAGACCTGCAGATGGGACCAGAGGTGTGCAACAACAACAACAACGAAATACCAAAGAAAGCAGCTGTGGGGCAGCTGCAGAACAAAGAGAACAACAACACCAAGGAGACTGCCGTGAGGCGCTGCTCTTGGGAGAAACCTGAGTCTCCCCAAAGGGGGAGCATAGACAGTGAGTCTCAAACTGCTTTGCCAGGCAGCAAGACAAATAGCCCCAGGAACAGCATCCAGAAAGCAGATGTCACCAGGAGCCCCCCACTCACGGTGAAAAAAAATCCTGCTTTCAACAAAGGCAGCGGCATCGTCACCAACGGCTCCTTCAGCAGCTCTGTGGAGGGGCCGGAGAAGAGCCAGACCCTGCCCAACTGCAGCCTGCAAGCCAGGAGAACCTCATCCATCAAAGGAGCTGTGACCAAGATGGGCACACACAGCGTGCAGAATGGAGGGGTGCGGATGGGCCTCTCCAGCACGGATGGGCACAGCAACGCCCTCGGCGGCCGCGGCCTGGGCTGGGTGCCCAACGGCTACGTCACGCTGAGGGACAACAAGCAGAAGGAAGCGGTGGGCGAGTCGGGGCAGCACAACAGGCTCTCCACCTATGACAATGTCCACCAACAGTTCTCTATGGTGAACTCTGATGACAAACAGAGTGTGGACAGTGCCACCTGGTCAACGTCCTCTTGTGAAATATCCCTCCCTGAGCACTCCAATTCTTGTCGTTCCTCCACCACCACTTGCCCCGAGCAGGACTTTTATGCAGGTAACTTTGAAGACTCTGTGCTGGATGGCCCACCCCATGAAGATCTCTCTAACCCAGATGATTACGAGAACAAAAGTGACAGGAGGAGTGTGGGAGCCCACAGCAGCCGAGCCACCAGCAGCAGCGATAACGGCGAAACGTTTGTGGCCAACAGCAGTACTAACAATCACAGTGCTCTGCACAGCCTGGTGTCCAGCTTGAAACAGGAGATGGCCAAGCAAAAAGTAGAGTATGAGACAAGGATAAAAAGGTAAGAGGGGTTTGGCTCTACCATCTGACTGCCTTTTGCAGAGTAAATCCAAAATCTTTTCCCTTTTGTGACTTGCCAGCGACCTGCACTAGCTGCAGTCACTGGGTACTTGACACCAAGTTTCCTGTCCCTTGGTGCTGGCATACTCTGGCCTTGCTTTTGTGATATCATAGAGTGATAGTGGCTGGAAGAAACCTCTGGAGAGGTTCATCTAGTCCAACTCCCTAGCTAACACAGGTATGCCTAGATCAGGTCACACAGGAAAGCATCCAGCTGGGTTTTGAAAGTCTGCAGAGAAGGAGACTCCACACTCTCTCTGGGTAGCCTGCTTCAGGGCTCCAGCACCTTCAAACCAACAAGTTTCTCCTTAAGTTCAAGTGAAACCTCCAGTGTTCTAGTTTGTGCTCATTTTCCCTTGCCCTATCACTAGCCATCACTGATAAGAGCCTAGCCTCATTCTCATCATCTCCACCCTTTGGCTGTTGATCCTCATGGAGAAGATCTCCTCTCAGGCTGCTCTTTTCCAGGCCAAACAGCCCCAGATCTCTCAGCCTTTCCTCCTCACAGAGATGCTTCAGGCCTCTCAGCACCTTTGAACTCTGTCCAGCAGTTTCCTGTCTCTCTTAAACTGGGAAGCCCACAACTGGACCTAGTACTCCAGGTGAGGCCTCACCAGGGCAAAGTAGAGGGAGAGGAGATCCTCCTTTGTTTGACCTGCTGACCACACTCTTGTTAATGCACCCCAGGAGACCACTGACCTCCTTCACCACGAGGGCACATTGCTGGCTCATTGTGACCAGCACTCCCTCTGCATCCTTCTCCACAGAGCTGCTTCCCAGCAGCTCACCCCTCACCTGTATGTGTGCAGGGAGTATTCCCTCCCCAGGTGCAGGACTCTACACTTGCCCTTGTTGAACTTCCTGAGGTTCCCCTCTGCCCAGCTCTCCAGCCTGGCCATGTCCCTTGAATGGCAGCACAACCTGACAGGGTCTCACCACCATTCCCAGTTTGGTGCCATCAGCAAACTGGCTGGGAGTTCATCCGNAGATGCTTCAGGCCTCTCAGCACCTTTGAACTCTGTCCAGCAGTTTCCTGTCTCTCTTAAACTGGGAAGCCCACAACTGGACCTAGTACTCCAGGTGAGGCCTCACCAGGGCAAAGTAGAGGGAGAGGAGATCCTCCTTTGTTTGACCTGCTGGCCACACTCTTGTTAATGCACCCCAGGAGACCACTGACCTCCTTCACCACGAGGGCACATTGCTGGCTCATTGTGACCAGCACTCCCTCTGCATCCTTCTCCACAGAGCTGCTTCCCAGCAGCTCACCCCTCACCTGTATGTGTGCAGGGAGTATTCCCTCCCCAGGTGCAGGACTCTACACTTGCCCTTGTTGAACTTCCTGAGGTTCCCCTCTGCCCAGCTCTCCAGCCTGGCCATGTCCCTTGAATGGCAGCACAACCTGACAGGGTCTCACCACCATTCCCAGTTTGGTGCCATCAGCAAACTGGCTGGGAGTTCATCCGGGTCACTGATGAAGATGTTGAACAAGACCTAGTCCACCACAAGCTACAGGCCTCCAACTAGACCCTGCAGCACTGACTGCAACTCTCTGAGCTCTGTCCTTCAGCTACTTCTCAGCCCCACTCTGTCCACTCCTCTAACCCACACTTCCTGAGCTTACCTATGAGGATGTTCTTTGAGATGCACCTCTCCAAGGCGGCCTTGCTCAGAGCCCCTCTCCGAGGCATCCTTGCTCGGTGCCCCTCTCCAAGCTTTCTATAAGACACATGTATGAATCTGGTGGTGGCATGAGCTGCTGCTTGAGTGAGTGAGGAGTGCCACTCAGGGGCTGTCTGCTGTTGTTTCCTGTTTGCAGCTTGGAGCAGAGAAACCTCTCCCTGGAGACAGAAATGCTGGCCCTGCATGAAGAGCTGGACCAAGAGCGGAAGAAGTTCACCATGGTGGAAATCAAGATGCGTAACGCGGAGCGGGCCAAGGAGGACGCGGAGAAGAGGAACGATATGCTGCAGAAGGAAATGGAGCAGTTCTTCTCCACCTTTGGAGAACTGACAGTGGAGTCTCGCA
Source organism: Ramphastos sulfuratus (assembly GCA_013399055.1). Taxonomy (NCBI): domain Eukaryota; kingdom Metazoa; phylum Chordata; class Aves; order Piciformes; family Ramphastidae; genus Ramphastos; species Ramphastos sulfuratus. Next base: position 40,815 of record WBNM01015980.1, on the reverse strand, counting down.
GACCAGAAAGGGGCAACACCATCTGGATCCAGTGAGCGCTGGAAGAGGACTGTGGGACTTAGAGGAAGGGCTGGGGGGTGCTATACTGTAGCAGGTGGCTGGTCACCTGTCTGAGTACTGAACCTGATGCTGTGGCCCCTCCATGGAAGAAAGGGTACAGACGTGAACTGCTCCCATCTCCAGTGTGTACAGCTCAAAGCAAACTCTTTGAGTGCTTCATCAGACTACTATCAAGTGTTACAACTGGATTCCCTGTACAGAACCTTTGAAAACAATCAGCTTAGAGAGCAGGAGATGTATCTCCAGAAGTATTTTAAGACAGGTCTTGTATTTAAAGTGGTCAAATTGAAATCTGGTTGCAATCAAGCTTTATATCAAAGGCTTTTCTCCCTTGCACTTATCATAATAAGCTATTTTTGGCATTGTGTCACCATCAGCTTATTTTGTATATCAAATGTTTTTGGGGTTGTTATTTTTTTGTTTTGTTTTGTTGTTGTTGTTTTTTGTTTTGTGGGGGGGGTTGTTGCCCTTCTTGCTGGGGGGGTGAAGATAAACAGAGGTGTTAAGGTTGGTGTGCTGATGGCTAACCCTGATTCGCGTCGCAGGATGAGGCCTAGCAGCCAGAGTAGAAGATACCAGGCCACCCATAGCACAAAAACCAGATGAGGAGACCAAGCCAGCAGAAGTGGGGCTGATGGAAAAAGGGTAAACAGCTGTTTGATTGAGGGCAAATGTGGGTGGCAGAAGTTGGGAGAGGGAAAACCAGGGAGGTGGTTGGGACCCCATCCCTGAAGATATTCAAGATGAGGCTGCACAGGGCTCTGGGCAATCTGCTCTAGTGGAGGATGTCCCTGCTGACTGCAGGGAGATTGGACTGGATGAGCTCTGGAGGTCCCTTCTAACCCAGCCCATTCTGTGATTCTGTCTTTACAAAGCTGCGTGGACACCATCTTGTGCTCTAGGTGACCCTGCTTTGACAGGAGGCTTGGACTTGATGATCCCCAGGGGATCTTATGAATGTTTATAAGTATCTGAAGGGTGGGGGGCAAGAAGCAGGGGATGAGCTCTTTTCAGTGGTGTCCTGTGATGGGAACAGGGGCAATGGACACAAACTGGAAGCCAGGATATTCCACCTCAACATGAGGGAAAAGTTCATTATTGTTAGGGTGCTGGAGGCCTGGAGCAGGCTGCCCTGGAGAGGTTGTGGAGTCTCCTTCTGTGGAGACTTTCAAGACTCATGTGGATGTGTTCTTGTGCCCTAGGTGATCCTGCTCTGGCAGGAGGGGTTGGACACAATGATCTCTGGAGATCCCTTCCAACCCCTACCATTCCAGGATTAGCAAGTTATCCTCCTACCTGAGTGCTTCATGAAGTTACTCTCAAGTGCTGACTGCGAAAGCTCCCAGGCTGTCAGCATCACCAGAGGAACACCTACAGGGAGCAGCCTGGAGCTTGGCAGCCTGCAGTGTGCCAGTGAAAAAGGAGGAGCAAAGCCATGCTGTAAATTAGTCACTTGTCTGGCAGGTTTGCACAGAGCAAGCGGAACGAACTGGTACTGTGAAGAAGCAGAACTGGTACTGTCTGTGCCACGCTGAAGACCTGTAGTCTGTACCTGGGCGTTTAGGAGTGCCTGAGAGGGCTGCTGAGGTGTTCGGCCTCCCTCTGCTGTCACTGAGATGTACTGCAGCGGGGATTTAATGCCAGTTCAGAAGCAGTCTTACAGTCGTTTTGGATGGAAGAGCTCTTTAAGCTCATCCAGTCCAGCCATTCTCTGACTCTACCAAACCTGATACTAAACCGTGTCCCTCAGAACCACATCTCTGCCTCTGAAACACCTCCAAGGAGCCTCTTTCAATCCCCTCCCTGCCTCTGCTGCCCATGCTGCTGGTGCTCAGCCCAGCCCAGCCCAGGATTGGTTTCTGGGCTGCCAGCTCACGTTGCTGGCTCACATTGAGCCTCTTCTCACCCAGCACCCCCAAGTCCTTTTCCTCAGCACTGCTCTGTGCCCATTCTCCACCCACCCTAGATTTGTGCTTGGGATCGCCCCAGGCCAAGTGCAGGACCTTGCAGTTGGCTTTGTTGAACTTTATGAGGTTGGCATTGGCCTACACCTCCAATTTGCCCAGGTCCCTCTGGATGAATCCCTTACTTCCAGCCTGTCAGCTGCACCACACAGCTTGGTGTCATTAGCAGACTTGCTGAGGGTGCCTCCATCCCACTCTCTCCCAACAAAGATGTTAAACAGTGCTAGTCCCAGTGCTGGCCCCCGAGGAACACCACTCCTCACTTGTCTCCACTCAGACATCAACCCATTGACTGTTACTCTGTGTGTGCAATCACCCAGCTGATTCCTTATCCACCAAGTGGTCCTCAGGCATCAGATCCACATCTCCAATTTAGAGACCAGCATGACCTGGGGGTCCCTTTGCATAAGTCCAAGTAGAGGACATCAGCTTGTCCCTTGTCCATCAGTGCTGTTACTCCCATCACAGAAAGCCGCCAAATTTTGTCAGGCATGATTTGCCTATGTTGGCTGCCACCAATCCTGTGCTGCAGCAGAGTAATTAAACTTCCTAACACTTCTTTGCTACGTTTGTCTTTCAGCATCTCCTGGAGCAAGTTTCCCAAATATGAAAGTGAATAACTAAGTTGAAAATGAATAGCTAAGTTGTTCAGTGATCTGCAGAGCTGCTGTCTTAGGCTTTCTGAAGAATGAGGAGGAAAGGCTCTTGTTAAGGGTACCACTGAAAGCTTTTTCGGCTCTACTTGATCCAGGAGTTAAGGTAATAGTCCAGAATTTCTTGAGAAGGGTCCAATTTGCTGTAAAGAACAATTATTTTACAAATATTTCCTGTGTGGCATCCCTGGAGGCATGGAACAGAGGCAGGGTGAGGAGACACAGAATAAGCAGGTACGCTGATTTGCATGTTTTGACAGCCCAGTCAAAACAATGAGTTGCTTCCAGCTGCAACTCCAATTAATTCCCTGTCTTCTTCTGAATTCCCTCTGGATTCTGCCCATCTGCAGACCACCTGTGCCCCCAGCAAATCCTCAAGGAAGTGAGGGGGAGGGGAAAAAGGATATGGTAGAACAGAGATGAACACATTCTTGTGATGTGGGCATGCAAAATGAAAGGAAGCAGATGGCAGAGATGAGGAGATCAAGGAAGTGAACAGAGCTGAAATTGCCATGAATAGGTGGTGGTAATTTGCCCTCATTTACACAATCATTGAATCACAGAATTGTTTTGGTTGGAAGAAACCTGTAAGATCACCCAGTCCAACCAGCAACTCAACACCACCATGGCCACTAAACCATGTCCCCAATGCCACAGGTTTCTTGAACAGCTCCAGGGATGGGGACTCCACCACCTCCCTGGGCAGCCTGTGCCAATCCCTGACCACTCTTGCAGCAAACAAATTGTTCCTCATCTCCAACCTAACCCTCCCCTGACACAATTTCAGGCCAGTGCCTCTCCTATCACCTGAGACTAGAGAAGAGACCAATCTCCACCTGACTCCAACCTCTTTTTAGGTAGTTGTGGAGCATTCTTTCTGACAGCTTGTCTCTACACAAAGGTTACTACCACTAGTGCTGTTTTTGTGGCTCTTTCTGAGCCAGCAGCTGTAACTAGCTTGTCTGGTTCACAGAGCAGTTCCCTTTTTATGTATCCATGTGGAGATACCCAGCAAAGGCATTGCTGTAAGAGCTCCCTGCAAGCCCAGGAGCCCCAGCAGGTCAGCTGGTTCTCTGTGAATTACCAGTCCCTTGCTCTGGGAGCTGCTAATGGGCCCCAGACTGTCATTTAGCATCTCTAGAGCAGGAAATAAAATTATACACAGCAGATGTCCTGCTGATATAAATTGCTGTAGCTCTAAGTGGTTTAGGAAGCAGTGAGGGAAGCTGAGCTGCTTCCTCTTAGAAGCTGTCCTAATATGTGTGTGTTTACAAAGAGCATTGGTACTCTGCTTGTGCTGGAGAAATGCTTGTCAGCAACTAAACAACTTTCTTCAGTGTGCCAACAATATTAGAGAGTTCAAACAGTTTCTGAGGCCAGGAACATGCACTTGATGCAGATTTACTCCTCCCTTTCTCCCCAGGGGATCCATCCTAAGGAGCTTTCCGTGCAGTGCAATTTCATCACTGAATCTCCTCACTGCAAGGGTGGCAAATCCTTTCTCCCTCTGTCTGTGCTGCTCTTTCCACATTGAAGAGGCTTAAAAAGATCCATGCTCAGCAGGGCTTTATTGTGATGTCTACAGTACCATTATGAATGGTGTAAAACACTACTATGAGCACAGCTGCAATTTGGAGCTGCACAGTGTTTAGGAGGGGACTTGGCTTGAGACCAACTCAGGTTATTTTGAGTCCCAGTGTTTCCTGCATTGTTCAAAAGCATTCTCCATATTTTCCATCCTTGACAGGTAACCCTCCCAGCTGGACAGAAGGATGGTTCATAGCTTGATTACTTTCTGCTTTTTCAGTTTAGAATCCTAGAATGGGTTGGGTTGGAAAGGACCTTAAAGATCATCTAGATGCCACCTTTGTGGACAGGGACACCTCCCACTAGAACAAGACCCCATCCACCCTGGCTTTCATTACAGCTCCACAACTGTGCCAGTTCCTCACAACCTTCATGGGGAAGAATTTCTTCCCAGTGTCTCACCTAAATCCAGCTTCTTCCAGTTTGAAGCCATTAACCCTCATCCTGTCACTCCATGTCTTTGACAAAAGTCCCTCCCCAGCTCTCCTGGAGCCCTTTCAGTTACTGGAAGGCTGCTCTAAGGTCTCCCTGAAGCCTTCCCTCCAGGCTGCACAGCCCCAACTCTCCCAACCTCTTCCCATAGGGGAGCTTCTCTAGCCCTCTGATCATCTTTGTGGCCTCCTCTGGATCCTCTCCAGCAGCTCCTGGTCCTTCATGTGCTGGGGTCAGCAGAAGTGGAGACAGTGCTGCAGGTGAGGTCTCAGCAGAGCAGAGGGGCAGAATCCCCTCCCTGTGCTGCTGCTCTGCCTGCTCTGGATGCAGCCAGCACACAGCTGCCTGCTGTGCTGCCAGTGACCAGTGCTGGCTCCTCTAGAGCTTGTCACCAACTGACATTCCCAAGGCCTTCTTCAGGCTGTTCTCCAGCCACTCCTGACCCAGCCTGGATTTGTGCTTGGGGTTGTCCTGACCTAAGTTCAGGACCTTGCAGTTGGCCTCGTTGAACTCCACGAGGCTGCCTTGAGCCCAGCTCTGCAATCTGTCCAGGTCTCTTCCCTCCAGCATGTCAGCTGCACCACATAGTTTGGTGCCATTGGCAAACTCACTGAGTGTGCCTCAATCCCACTGCCCATGACACTGGCAAAAATCATCAACAGCTTGAAGTGAAGCTTTAGTTTGACAGGATTGGTAGTTCTGGAAAGTGTTGGGGATCTGAAATGTGTGAACTATACCATTCCAAACATGTGCTAAACCAGCTAACTCAGTGCAGCCTCCTGGAGTGTATTTATAGGCATTCCTGCTTTTGCAGTTGGAGTGTAAAGTGAGAACTGAAGATTTTAGAATCCTAAAAGAAGCCTTGGAGCTTGTCTTGCTTTCTGAAGACTCTGGATGTGTAAAGCCATTGTGATACATTTAACTGAGAAATCATCAGTTTTAGACACCTCACTACAGGAAGGACATTGAGAGGCTGGAGCAGGTCCAGAGAAGGGCAAGAAAGGTGGGGAAGGGTCTGGAGAAGAGGGCTGGGGAAGAGCAGCTGAGGGTGTTTAGCATAGAGGAGAGCAGGCTGAGGGCAGAGCTCATTGCTCTCTGCAGCTCCCTGAGAGGAGGTTGTAGTGAAGTAGGGGTTGGGCTCTGCTCCTTACTTGCAGGTGATAGGAGAAGATTAGCAAATGATAATGAATAAGGGAGGTGCAAGATTTGTAAAGCACACCTGGGAAGCTTGGGTGCAGAGCAGCCAGGCAAGATGGTCATGAAAGGAATGGGATCACACAATTACTGAGGCTGGAACAGACCTCTGAGATCAAGTCCAGCCTACAACCTAACACCACCACATGGACCAGACCATGTCACAGTGCCACAATCAATCTTGCCTTAAACACCTTCAGGATCAGCAACTCCACCACCTCCCTGGGCAGTCCATTCCAATGTCTAATGACCCTTTCTGTGAGGAAGTGCTTCCTAACATCCAACCTAAGCCTCCCCTGGCACAGCTTTGTCCTGTTCCAAGTTGCCTGCAGGCAGAGCCTGGCCCTCACCTTACTACAGCTTCCCTTCAGGTAGTTATGAAGTGCGATAAGGTCCTCCCTGAGTCTCCTCCAGGCTAACCAAGCCCAGCTCCCTCAGCCTCACCTCATCAGCCTTCTCCTCCAGTCCCTTCCCCAGTCTCATTGCTCTCCTCTGGACCTGCTCCAGCACCTCACTATCTCTCTTGCAGTGAGGAGCCCAGAGCTGTGCCCCGACCAGTGCCAGTACATCTGTGTATCAGTGCAATCAGCTGCTCTCAGGGTTCCACAAACCCAGGTGTCTGCAATTAAATCAGTGAATTGGAGAGCAAAATACAAAGCAGCTCAGGTGGGTCCAATTCTGTCAGTAACCAACATTGTAAAAGAAGTCTGGGCACAAGATGTCTGACGTCACCAAGCTCCAAAGGTGAGATGTTAGAATTCATCTGCTCTGTTCAGGGAGTAATCACACTGAGTTTCAAGCTGAGCACCTTGAACCAACCAACCAAACCCCTTTAAACCCAGATTTCATCACTGTGGGGTGAGAAGGCAGTGTCTTAACCTACATTAAAGATGGCCTTCAGTGTATGTATGCAACAATTGCACTTTGACTTCTCGTAAATGAGGGGTGTTGGCCCATGCTCTTAATTATTGAACTCACCTGAATTACTTAGAGGAATCTATCTGAAGTCAATCTTGAGTCTTATTAAGTCCTGGGGAGTAGCTTCTGCTTTGCAGGCTGGAGGCAATTAAGGAGGTAAGGAAGGGACTGGAGAAGTTTTACAACAGGTGTTGATGTGTTGCAGGCTTTTATCCTTCTTTGTCTCCTGCAACACTTTATTTCTTTGTGCCTTAAGGTTAGTTCAGTCAGTAGTGAAAAGAGATGTGTGTTGACCTGAAAGACAAAGCAGAAGGAAATTTTACCTTGTTGCAAGGTGCACTTCCTGTGACTCGTGGACCTTCTAGAGATGGATCCTGTAAGTTGAGATTAAACAGAGGGAAACTCTAGAATCTTGAAAAGATGGAGCACCTCTCCTATCAGGAGAGACTGAGGGAGTTGGGGCTGTTCAGTCTGGAGAGGAGAAGGCTCCCAGATGACCTTATTGTGGCTTTTCAGTATCTGAAGGGGGCTACAAGAAAGCTGGGGAGGGACTTTCTAGGCTATCAGGTAGTGATAGGACTGGGGGGAATGGAACAAAGCTAGAAATGGGTAGATTCAGACTGGATGTTAGGAAGAAGTTCTTCAGCATGAGGGTGGTGAGAGCCTGGAAGGGGTTGCCCAGGGAGGGGGTGGAAGCCTCATCCCTGGAGGGGTTCAAGGCCAGGCTGGATGAGGCTGTGGCCAGCCCAATCTAGTGTGAGGTGGCCCTGCCCATGGCAGGGGGGGTGGAGCTGGATGATCTTTGAGGTCTCTTCCAACTGTGACTGATTCTATGAAATATTTGACTGGAATTCTGAGACTGCTGAAATCAGAGTTTAGGGTTCTGTGAGTTGATTTATTTTTTGATGAGAAGACTTAATATGCTCTTAAGATAGAAGGCTCTAGCAACTAGGAGGCCTCCAAAGTGAGAATGCTTCCTGAAGAGGCTTGCATGAGGGATGTGAAAGGAGGAAAGGCTGCTGTCTGAGGGGGAATTCCTGCTTTCCTGACTGTGGGAAGACAAGGGTAGACTGGAGAGAGACACTGACTGAAATTTGCTCTTGCTGGAGAAGGACAGGTGGCACTGCAGTGGCATGGCATACAGAGGCACATGTACACTTATATTTCTGCAGGGCTTCTGGTCTGTGCACCTTTAAAGGTGGTTGATGCTTCAGGGGACACCACATTCTGGACTCCAAGCTGGTGAGACATGGCTTTGATGGTTGGACCACCAAATGGATAAAGAAGTGGCTTGATGGCTGCACCCATCAAGTGGCTGTCAATGGCTCCATGTCCCAGAGGAGGCAGTGACAAGCAGAGTCCCTCAGGGATCAGTCCTGGGACCAGTCTTGTTCAACATCTGTGTTGGTGCCATGGGCAGAGGCATTGAGTGCACCCTCAGGTGCTGCTGACACCAAGCTGTGTGGTGCAGCTGACAGCTGGAGGGCAGGGATGGCATCCAGAGGGACCTGGACAGGCTGCAGAGGTGGGCACAAACCAACCTCATGAGGCTCAGCAAGACCAAGTGCAAGGTCCTGCAGCTGGGTGCAGGCAATGCCAAGCACCAATCTAGTCTGGGCAGTGCCTGGCTGGAGAGCAGCCCTGGGGGGAGGAACTTGGGAGTGCTGGTGGATGAGAAGCTCAACATGAATGGTCCTTTTCAACCCTGACTGATTCTGTGATTCTATAGGTGAACATTATGGTTAGCACTTAAAAGCTTTAGTACACTGAAAGATGTCAGAGCTCAGGGGTGGGTCAAAAGAGCAAAAAGATAGTTCTGAGAAGTACCTGGGGCTGGTTAGTCTGGGGAACACTGAGAGGGGAATCTCATGAATGTTTATAAATATCTGAAGGGTGGAGGGCAAGGAGCAGAGGCCAGCCTCTGCTCAGTGGTGTCCTGTGATAGGACATGGGGAAATGGACACAAATAGAAGCCAGGAAGTTCCACCTCAGCATGAGGAAAAACTTCTTTACTGTGAAGGTGCTGGAGGCCTGGAGCAGGCTGCCGAGAGAGGCTGTGGAGTCTCCCAAGATTCATCTGGATGTGTTCCTGTGTGACCTGCCCTGGGTGGTCCTGCTTTGACAGGGGGAGTTGGATTGATGCTCTCAAGGGTCCCTTCCAACACCCAGGATTCCATGAGCCTATGATCTCCAGGAAAGCAATGCTATCTGAAAGCAGATCATAAAGCTGAAATCTTGCCTGGGTAGAAGAATTTGAGAGTAGGGCCACAGATGAGCTACTTTCTGCTTGCAGTTAGCAGAGTGTGGACACAGAGCTGAACTAACTGCCTGGGATCTGAAAAAAAAAAAAAGGTCTTTTCAGGGTATAAATCATGGCTTATAAACCTTCTTCTGGTGGAAGCCTTGCTCAAGTAAATCAGAACATGGTTTCAAGGGACTGAGGTTTAAACTTCACAGCTATTTCTAGGATCTCTGTGCTACTTCTATAGCAGTAGGGGGAAAATCTTTCAGGTGCCCCTTTTTTTCCCGAGCCTTCATAACAAAGGCTTTTTGTCCCTTGAAAAAGAGGAGCTTGAGGGCAGAGCTTACTGCTGTCTACAGCGACCTGAAAGAACGTTGTGGAGAGGCTGCTGCTGGGCTCTCCTCACAGGTCACTGGAGACAGAACAAGGGGGAATGGTCTCAAGCTGAGGCTGGGGAGGTTTAGATTGGGCATCAGGAAAAAGTTTTTCAGAGAGAGAGTGGTCAGGGACTGGAATGAGCTGCCCGGGGAGGTGGTGGAGGCACCCAGCCTGGGTGTGTTTAAGGGTGGTTTGGAGGTGATGCTTGGGGATGTGGTTTAAGGTGAATCTTGCTGAGTAGGGTTCTAGGTTGGACTTGGTGATCCTGAGGGACTTTGCCAGCCTGGGTGCTGCTGTGATTCTGTGAAAACCAGAGCTGAGGGACAGCCATCCCAGCACAGAGCTCAGCTGCTTTTGCAGACTCACAGATCTGAGCCTCTTCATCATTTCCAGACATGTTCCACACAGAAGGCAGGCAAACTAAAACTAGTTCACAGAATGCATCAGGATGGAAGGGACCCTGAAAGCTCATCTTGTCCAACCTCCCTGCAGTCAGCAGAGCCACCTCCAACTGCAGCAGGTTTCTCAGGGCCCCATCAAGTTTGGCATTGAATGTCTCTAGGGATGGGGCCTCTACCACATCCCTGAACAACCTGTCCCACTATTTCCCCATCCTCACAGTGCAGAACTTCCTCCTGATGTCCAACCTAAATACACCCTGCTCCAGTGTCAAACCATTGGCCTTGTCCTATCACCCACCCTGAAAGTGTTTAAGAGTCGTTTGGATGTGGTGCTTGGGGATAATGGTTTAAGGTGAATCTTGCTGAGTAGGGTTCTAGGTTGGACTTGGTGATCCTGAGGGGCTTTGCCAGCCTGGATATTGCTGTGATTCTGTGAATTGGAAGTGTGGCTTTTCTGATGATTTGGTGATAGGATCCATCTTAGAAGTCTTTTCCAAGCAAAAATAATTCCATGATTTGCCATCATCATTAGCTATGGAAACATATTTTACAATAATTGCAAGTTCATCATAATTTAGTGTTTGCAGGGGGAGAAAAAATAGGAAGGGCTTGTTTCAAACTCATATGCACAGCTTCCTGACAGCATCTTAATGATACTGCAAGTAAAATGAATTTTCTCTCCCTGTCCTGGAATTTCTTTTTGCTGGAAGAAATATGCGTCCCTTGGTGCTGATGTGTAGCAGGCTGTGAATAGCAAATGAGAAACCATCAAGAACTGAGGCCAAAGCAGTCAGCTGGGTTTGGGGTCACATCCTGCAGTCCTTGTTCTAAAAGTGCTGTTAATCTGGGGGTCCCAGCTGATGGGAGGTTGACCATGAGCCAGGAATGTGCTCTTGTGTCCAGGAGGGGTAATGCCATTCTGGAGTGCACTGAAAGAGCTGTGATTAGTAGGTCAACAGAGGTTCTCCTGCCCCTCCACTCTGCCCTGGTGAGGCCACATCTGGAGTACTGTGTCCAGTTCTGGACCCCTTGGTTCAAGAGGGACAAGGAACTGCTTGAGAGAGTCTAGCACAGAGCCATGAAGATGCTGAAGGGAATGGAACAGCTCTGTTCTGAGGAGAGCCTGAGGGAGCTGGGGCTGTGCTGCTTGGGCAGGAGGAGACAGAGGTGACCTCATCAATGTTTATAAATATATGCAGGGTGAGTGCCAGGAGGCTGGAGCCAGGCTCTGCCTGGTGATGCCCAATGACAGGACAAGGAGCACAGAGTGGAAGTTGAGGCATAGGAAGTTTCATGTAAACATGAGGAGGAATTTTTTCCCTGTGAGGGTGACAGAACCCTGGAACAGGCTGCCCAGGGGGGTTGTGGAGTCTCCCTCTCTGGAGATATTCAAAAGCTGCCTGAATGTGTTCCTGTGTGATCTGGTCTGGCAGGGGGGTTGGGCTGGATGAGCTTTGGAGGTCCCTTCCAGCCCCTGACATTCTGTGATTTACCTGGAAACTCCCTTTACTCAAGGAGTGAGTGCAGAACCTCCATCTCTGGACTCATTCCAAGCCCTGCCTGGATGTGTTCTTGTGTGGCCTTCTCTAGGTGACCCTGCCTTGGCAGAGGGTGTTGCACTGGATGACCTCCAGAGATCCCTTCCAACCTCCACCATTCCATGGTTTTGTGATTGTTTACCTCAGGTTTTCAAATGAGGTAATAAACAGCAAAGCCCTTCTGAGGAGTTCTTCCTGGGATGCAGCACAGCAAATTCAGCAGCTACTGTTTATGTCTGAATGTGGCAGCAGTGCCATAGAATGACAATGAAGTTGAATGTATTTTAAAGTTATGTTCACTGGTTCTTTTGATGGAGAAAATAAATTTTTAACTGAGCCCCAGCTTATAAACTGCACTGGCATACAGCTGACTCATAAAAGAAGTCAGAGTCTTCAAACTACCTAAATATTAGTAACAGGAAGGGTAGTGTTTATTTTCATAGATACATAGATTCATAGAATGGTTTGTGTGGGACCTACAAGATCATCCACTTCCAACCTCTCTGCTATGGGCAGGGACACTTCCCACTAACCCACCTTGCTCAAGGTCTCATCCAGAGGAGGCAACAAAGATATCAGAGGGCTGGAGAACCTCCCTTCTGGGGATGGGCTGGGAGGGTGGGGACTGCGCAGGCTGGAGAAGAGGAGGCTTCAGGGATACCGTAGAACAGCCTTCCAGTACCTGAAGGGGCTCCAGGAGAGCTGGGGAGGGACTTGTGACAAGGGCTGGGAGTGCCAGGATGGGGGACAATGGCTTTGAGCCACTTTTTACAAAGTCTCATAGTGATAGAGTGAGAAGGAATGGATTGAAACTTGAGGAGGGGAAATTGAGAGTGGAGATCGTAGAATCAAGAAGAGTTAGATAATGGTTGGACTCAATGATCACAGAATGGGTTAGGTTGGAAGGGACTTCAAAGCTCATCCAGTTCCAACCCCCTGCCATAGGCAGGGACACCTCCCATTAGTACAGGTCACTCAAGACCTCATCCAACCTGGCCTTGAACACCTCCAGGGAGGTTGTGGAGCATAGAATCACAGAATGTGATCTTCAATCACATTTTGTGATTCTGTGCTCCACAACTTCCCTGGGCAACCTGTGCCAGTGCCTCACCACCCTCACCGGAAAGAACTTCTTCCAAACACCCAGTTTCAATCTCCCTTCTGCCAGTTTAAACCCATTCCTCCTCATCCTGTCATTACAAGACCTTGTCAATAGTCCCTCCCCAGCCCTCCTGTAGCCCCCTTCAGATACTGGAAGGCTACTCTAAGGTCTCCTGGAAGCCTTCTCTTCTCCAGGCTGCAGAGCCCCAACTCTCTCAGCCTGTCCTCATAGCAGAGCTGCTCCAGAAATTCTTGAGAGTGAGGGTGGGTAGACACTGGCACAGGCTGCCCTGGGAGGCTGTGGATGCCCCTTTCCTAGAGGTGTGGAAGGCCAGGTTGGATGAGGCCTTGAGCAAGCTGCTCTAGTAGATTATCTAAGGTCTCTTCCAGCCCAACCCATTCTGTCAGTGCAGTAAGGGATTATGCAGGCAGTCACTGATGGGGAAAAGCACTAGAGATAGATTACCTTGTAGGGTGCTCTGTGTAACTCAGGTTTATCTTGCAGGACAGATTTTGTCTGCCATTGTTACATGACAGTCCTGTAGAAGGAGGGGAAGGGAAGCAGTGATTCTGACAGCATCTCTCTGGCTTTTCTCATCCTCTCTGCAAACTCCCTCCCATTATGAAACAATCCTGACCACAGATTTCCTCTATCCCTCCTCTTTTGCTTTTCTCATCCCACTGAGCATTAACATCTAATGCTGTCATTAGGACAACAGAAAGTCTTCTTTTCTCCTAGATTTTGTAAGCCGAGGGCAGAAGTAGTCCTCAAAACTTGTTTAAACTCCTTGGAAGGAGCCAGCTAAGAGTGATGCTTTTCTGTTACACAAGCAGGTCTCAAAGGGAGTGCAGTATCTGGGTTTATGGAGCAGTGCTCTGGGGATGTGGGGGCCAGAAACACTCTGAGAGAGCATTCCTCATCTGGGAAAAAACAGCACTTACTTTTTTCTTAGGGAGTCAGGAAGCTGGGAGGTAGGAGGGTCCTGCCTTTATGGTTAGCTCTCAGCTGACCCATGAGTGCCTTCAGAAAGCAACCAGTGCAGACTTGCACTTGTTCCAGCCTAGGGAGAAACCAGGGCAGGCAGCAGGGACCAGTGCAGCCATGCAAATGGGAACATGCCTAGGACTGGGCCTGGGAAGGTGAGAAAGACTTGTGGTGTGTCTAATTGAGGTGTAACACATCAGTTGTGTGCCAGCATCCTGCCTGGGCGGGAGCTGTGCTGAGGAGCTTCAGGACCAGCAAGACGGAGGAGGTGGAGCAGCTGCCTCCCACTGGTAAAAGGTTCTGCTTTGCTGTGTGGCAGAAGCTGTAGCAGCACAGAACTGTGCTGATGCACAAGCCTCATCCTGTTTCAGAAGAGAGCTGAGACTTAGACTTGTAGGGTTGTTTTGGTTGAAAAAGGCCTGAGGATCATCGAGTCCAGTCTAAGACCACCACAGCCATTAAGCTGTGACCCACAGTGCCAGATCTACACTTTTCTTGAACACCTCCAGGGATGGTAATTCCTCCCCCTCCCTGGGCAGCCTGTTCCAATGCTTGACCACTCCTGCAGCAAAGGCATTTTTCCTGATATCTATGTCTTAGACTTCCTGGGGTTGTCTTAGGTTTTGAGACTTTGGAGTGGAGCACTTTCTGCTGAGCCCTGGTGTTAGTCTCTTCTCAAGAATCAAGAATGAACCCTAAAACAACAACCAAAAAAAACCAAACCCACATGCTGGTATGGTACATGACTGCAGGTGGTCCCACTTGTTCTGGTGCCCCCAGTACCAAAACAACTGTAGTGAATCTCTGTAGGATGACCATGAAGACAATCAGAGAGTTGGAGAACCTCCCCCATGGTGGGGACAAGCTGAATGAGCTGAGGCTGTTCAGCCTGGAGAAGAGAAGGCTCCAGGGAGACCTTAGAGCAGCCTTCCAGTACCTGAAGGGGACTCAGGGAGAACTGGGGAGGGACTTTTGACAAGGGCTTGTAGTGACAGGACAAGGGACAATGGCTTTGAGCTGGGAGAGGAGAGATGGAGAGTGGAGATGAGGAAGGAATTCTTGCCAGTGAGGGTGGTGAGACACTGGCACAGGTTGCCCAGGGAGGCCGTGGCTGCCCCCTGCCTGGAGGTGTTGAAGGCCAGGTTTGATGAGGCCTTGATCAAGCTGTGCTGGTGGGAGGTATCCCTGCCCATGACAGGGGGCTTGGGCCTGGATGATCTTTAGGATCCCTTCCAAGCAAAACCATTCTGTGACCATTGAGTCCAACCATTATCTAACTCTGCCAAGTCTGATGCTAAGCCATGTCCCTCAGCACCACATCTATGCATCCTGCACAGTTGTGCTCAAGTGCTCAGAAAGGCCAGAAAAGATGATGTCCTCCTTCTCCAACAAATTTAAGTTCTGGCTTGGTNACCCTAAAACAACAACCAAAAAAAACCAAACCCACATGCTGGTATGGTACATGACTGCAGGTGGTCCCACTTGTTCTGGTGCCCCCAGTACCAAAACAACTGTAGTGAATCTCTGTNAAAAAAAAAAAAGTTTGAGTTTGTTTCAAAGGTGACTCTCTGTTATATATGAAGTAGACCAAATACCTATGAGAGGACTTTGAGAAGGAAACACAAGGTTGCTGTGTCTTGCTGCCCCCAAACAAGCTGCTCTTGGCTTGGTCCCAACGTGAATAAGCTAAACTCATTCTGCAGGAGTTTTCCAGAGGGCCAGGCAGCCAGAACGAGTCACAGGGCTTCCTGGCACAGCAAGTTGAAGCTCTTTTTCATTTGTTTTGCTTTTTGCTGATGTCTTCTGCTGCTGCTTTAGTCGGCTCCTTGCTGTTGCACAAGGTCATGTGCCATCAGTAGGGGCAGCCACTACCTCCCTGGGCAGCCTGTGCCCGTGTCTCCCCACCCTCACTGGAAAGAACTTCCTCCTCATCTCCAGTCTCAATCTTTCCTCTTCCAGCTCAAAGCCATTGCCCTTTGTCCTGTCACTCCAAGCCCTTGTGCAAAGTCCCTCCAAGGCTGTTAGGCCTTCTCCTAGAGGCTGTCAGCTGTTCAGTAGGTCTGAAGGCAGTGACTCCCTCTCAATCCATACCAGTGCTGTGCCTTCGCCCACCACGCTTGTGAGGTGTTCTGCCTCTTCTCAGAGTGCTGATTCACGTGGAAGTGGCTGGAAGTCCCTCTGGGAAATGAATTGAAGTAGTGCTGAAGTATTGGCTTCTCATTAACAATGCTTTTATTAAAGCTTTGTTGTAAGAGTTCATTGAAACAAAGAGCGGTGAACGTTTGGAGTAAACCGAGAGAGAAATATTTGCTGCTCAGCCATGGAAGAAGGGGGTTTAATTCAGAGTTCTCAGCAGATCTGCTTGCACTGGCTGTACTCTCTGTTCCCCCTTGAAGGTTTTGCACTCAAAAAATGGCAATGGCAGCCTGCCACCTACCACATCTTAAAATTGCACTGGGAGAGGAGCAAGGGGAAAAGCACTTTGCAGTGCTTTCACTTATCATGCAGCACCAGCTGGCGGGGAGGGGGGGCGGTGCTGCAAAGGCTCTTGGTTAGTCTTTTCTATTTGGTCTTGCTTGCTGAGCAATAAATAATGGCTCTATCTTCCCTGGCACCTTTCACCCTAGGATGCTGAACTGTTTCAACTCTGCCCGTGGATGGAAAGGGTTTAATTAAATCAACCCCCTTGCAGATGCCATGAAGCAAGTGTGTGTTGTGCTGTTTCTTTGCATGATTGAGCTGATACAAACACCCAGGTGGGAATGCCAGGGAATCTCTGGAAGGCAGCTTGCAGTCTGTACCCGCTTCTGCTGGTCATAATTGAAATGAAGTGAAAAGATAAAGCCTCACTTGCTTTAGAACTGCAGGGCCCAGCCCAGGTGGATGGAGGGATTTAAAATAGCTCCAATTCTCTACAACTGCTGCCTCCAGATTTCGACCACGTTTATGAACTGCCTGAGCATCATCTTGCTGCCTTAATTCTTCATTCTGTTAGAGCTGTAGGCTCTGATCATACTTGGGATTCTATTGTACTTTCACTAACAGCAGCAAGTGTTATTTTTTCCTGTGAAAGCCCAGTCTTAAGAACTTGAGTCAGGAAGAAAGAAGCATCTCCCTCTGCATTTATTTGCTAAAATCTTATCTTTATTTTAATTATTGATTTTTTTTTTTTTGGTGCCTTTACTGAGTTTTGTTAACTCTTCCCCACTTAGAAGGAAGTTCTTTCCAGTGAGGGTGGTGAGGCACTGGAACAGGTTGCCCAGGGAGGTTGTGGCTGCTCCCTCCCTGGAGGTGTTCAAGGCCAGGTTGGACGAGGCCTTGAGTGACCTGTACTAGTGGGAGGTGTCCCTGCCTATGGCAGGGGGTTGGAACTGGATGATCCTTGAGGTCCCTTCCAACCTTACCATCTATGATTCTGTGATTCTGTTTCTATCTGATTAATGTCTGTAGCTGTTATTGTTGTTGTGTTTCTTCTCTCATTGAAGAAACAGCAAGTCTGAAATACTCTGCTGCATCTTTTAAGATCTGGTACCAGCGAAGAGCAGATTTATAAGGCACAGATTCCCATAAAACATGACAAATAGTCTGCCTGAGGGCTTGGAGTGTTTGCTGAATGCAGTGGGAAGCTTCTCTGTGCTTTCAGTGTGTGGCAGAGCAGACCCTAAATGCCTGCTACAGACAGCAGTTTGCCCAGAGAACAGGTTGCCCAAGGAGGTTGTGGATGCCCTCTCTCTGAAGATGTTCAGGGCCAGGTTGGATGAAGCCTTGAGCAAGCTGGGCTAGTGGGAGGTGTCCCTGCCCATGGCAAGGGGTTGGAACTGGATGAACTTCAAGGTCCCTTCCATCCCAACCCATTTAATGATCTTTCTCCCATTAAAAAAGGCTGCACAGATGCAAAACCAGAGCAGCTTTTAACTTTTTGTAGCCGAAGTTAGTAAATATGGTTGCAATTTAACTCAAGTGAAGTGAGCACAGGATATCATGGCTGTTAGTAACAGCCTTCAACAGAAACTGGAGTAGATAAATCAATTCCCACAGGATTTAGAGTCTTAGGAGTGAGATATAAGGATGGAAAGCTGTTTTCCCCTCTAAAATGGCCAGTTACTATGGTGCAGAGTCTCTTTCTCTCTTGAAGGCTAAGCTGTTGGATTTCCTGAAGGTCTTGACTTTCGTTCCAGTTTCCCCTTCCCAACAGCTATCTGCTTCAGTAGTTTATTAATCCTTAACCCTTGAACTTGGTGTTGACTCAATAAGCAGGAATAGCACTTTTTTCCCCCCTGTTGAGAACGTGGTGTGATGCTCCAGTCCCACTTCAGTGAAGGGATTAGACCAATGATAAGAATAATCCTTTGCAACTGGCCTCTGCAAAGTGCTCTCAGTCAATAGAAATGGTTCCCTAAGCCTCTATCTCCATTCAGACAGGTGGCAGTCCTGACTTCCCTGTCAGCAGGGATAATGCACTATTAAATTGATATGTGCTAGGTGCTTTAGGCATGACTTGCACGACTTGATGTGCTTCTTCAGTTTTCTGCCTTTCCCTAGGTTCAGGTTTCAACAGCTGCCTGTGGATTTGTCACAGAACTGTCAGGTTTGGAAGGAACCTCAAGGATCATCCAGTTCCAACCCCCCTGCCATAGGCAGGGGCACCTCACACTAGACCAGATTGCCCGGAGTCATATCCAGCCTGGCCTTCAGACCTTCAGGGGTTTACTAAATTACATAGACTCACACAACGGTAGGGGTTGGAAGGGACCTCTGAAGATCAAGTCCAACCCCCTTGGCAAGGTAGGTTTGCCTAGAGAAGGTCACACAGGAACGCATCTGGGTAGGTTTTGATCTTTTGAGGTCCCTTCCAGACCCTGGCATTCTATGATTCAACATCTCCAGAGATGGAGACTCCACCACCTCTCTGGGCAGCCTGCTTCAGTGTTCCATCACCCTTACATATAAGAAGTTCCTCCTCATATTCAGATGGAACTTCTGATGTTCAGGGTCTGTTGCCCCTTGTCCTGTCACAGGGCAGCACTGAACAAAGCCTGGCCCCATCCTCCTGACACCCACCCCTGAAGTATTGATCAGCGTTGATGAGAGCCCCCTCAGGCTGCTCTTTCCCAGGCTAAAGAGCTCCAATTCCCTCTGCCTTTCTTCATCAGGGAGTGCCTGGATCAGCCACTTTCTCCAGCAGAGATGCTCACACTGATCCCAGCAGCTCTCTGCTGATTTTCACAGTGAGGTAACCAGATTGGGCTCCTTATGCTTCTCTAGCTTTGGAAGGATTTTCATGAGGGTTGAGTTGGGTTTTGTGGTGTTTTGTTTTTTTTTTTTTCCCCTCTTACTGTTTCTATGACATCCTTTGCAATATGGCAGGATGAAGTGAAAGGGAAGCATGTATGCTGAGGCAGTGAAGAGGGGGAAGGGCTGGAAGCACAAACAGTGCCTACATAAGTGGAACAGGAGTGCCTGGAGAATGGGATCTCTGTAGTATCTGAGCTGGTACTTCCACTCTGAAATGCAATTATGTCAACCTGCACTTGCATTCTTTTCACTTGTTCTGCACTTTTGGGGGATTTATAGACCTGTAGGTGTTGGCAGGTCACACATCATCCTCACTTAGCTCTGGCTTCGTTCCAGAATCAATATTAAAATGCAGTGCTTAAAAATGTTGCTTTGTCAGAGGTGCCTGATGGCTGTGATGGAGAGAGCTGAGCACACCATAGGAGTAACCACTCCAAAGGGCTTGTTCTGCTTATCTGAGCCTGCATCTGGTGCTTGTCTTGACAAACCCTCTTTGAGTGGGTCATCACCAGCCCTGGAGGGATTGAAAAGCTACCTGGATATGGTGCTGAGTGATGTGGTTCNTGGGGTCTGAGGAGAGCAGAGTAAAGGGGCAGAATCCCCTCCCTTGCCCTGCTGGCCATGCTTCTCTTGATGCAGCCCAGCACACAGTTGCTGTTTGGGCTGCACTCACGCTGCAGGCTCATGTTGAGCTTTTCATCACCCCAGACCTCCAGGTCCTTTTCCTTAGGGCTGCTCTCAGCCATTCACCACCCAGCCAAATTACAGTGGTATCCATTCTGCCTTGTAGTGCTCACAGGCAGAGACCTTGCATTGGAGTTGGAGTTGTAGGAGGAAGAGGAAATGTGGATTTTTTTAAATTATTTTTTTATAGGTGGTGCTTTAAATTCCTCTGGCCCTGTGCCAGCCAGCGTGGCACGAAGCCCATGTCACCCCTTGTGATGGTTTGGGAGTTACCCACTCCCCCACTCTATGAAAATCACCCAGACTAGACTCAGCTGGCTGGAAGTTAAGGAAATGAAGCTATATTTACAGCTTGGCACTAGGTACAAGCAGATATTTACAATATATTACAATAGATATATACAGAAATATACAAGTTAAAGGTAATACAGAAACACAACACCCTTCTCAGAAATCAGAGTCCCCAGGAGGGGCTCCCAACCACCCTTCCACCTTCTTTCCACCCCTCTACCTTACCCCAGGGTCCGCCTTATGTGCAAGGTGAGTTTGGAGGGATTAGCAAGGAGGATTAGAAGAAGGATGGTTAGTTGGGTTACACAGCAGAAGGCCAGCAGACACAGCAGCTTCCAGAGAGAGAGGCTCTCTGTGTTATCTGTGTTTGTGTCCTTGTTTTCATACATCTCAGCCAGCTTATGAGTGAAGCAGACATCAGCATTGCTTGCTTTTCACAGCCTATAATCTAATTTTTTAATTAAAATACTCCAGTTAGCCTCAGATGAGCACACCCCCCATGTGTAGTGCGCTGTGTAGCTGACATCCTCATCTCTCTTCTTGTGAGTGAATTTTCTACAACACATATCAAAACGTAGCTGTTCTGCTTTGATGCAGCTGGCAGGCAGTGCTGGGGTCCTCGGTGCTAGCTTCTGTCTCTGTGAGCTGCAGTCTTTACACCTCCTTACTTTAAGTGAAACCTTGCTGACCTATTTCTTGAGTCAGGACCGAGAAGAAATGAAACATTCAAAAATGCCTTTTCATTATGGAGTTGTTCAGCCTGGAGAAGGCTCCAAGGAGACCTTAGAGCAACCTTCCAGTGCCTGAAGGAGTTACGAAAGAGCTGGAGAGGGACTTTTGACAAAGACAGGGATTGACAGGCTGAGGGGTAATGATTTCAAACTGGAGGAAGCTCAGTCTGGATTAGAAAGGGGCAAGCAATTCCTCCCCATGAAGGTGGTGAGACACTGGGAGAGACTGTCCAGAGAAATTGTGGAGGATTGAAGCCCGGAAGTGTTGAAAGCCAGGTTGGGTGGGGTCTTGAGCATGCTGATCTAGTAGGAGGTGTCTGCCCACAGCAAGGGGTTGGAACTGGATGATCTTTAAGGTCCCTTCCAACCCAAACCATTCTAGGAATCTGTGACCAGCACTAAGTGATTTTTGGAGGCTCTTCGTTTGTGCAGAGCCATCATGGCTCATAAATCCCTCTGGCTGCTTGGGCTTGATAAGGGCTTGGAAGACCATAACAAGGGACAATGGCTTTGAGCTGGGAGAGGGGAGATTGAGAGTGGAGATGAGGAGAAATTCTTGAGAGGGAGGGGGAGGAGACACTGGCTCAGGTTGCCCTGGGATACACTGGCAGAGGTTGCCCAGGGAGCTTGTCCTGTCTGGAAATGATCAAGACCAATTTGGATGAAGCTTTGAGCAAGCTGGGGTGGTGGGAGGTGTCCCTGCCCATAGCAGGGAAGGTTTAAACTGGATGATCTTGAAGGTCCCTTCTAACCCAAACCATTCTGTGACTCTTTGTGACCATTTTGCTCTGAAAGTGGGACAAGCACAGCTTTGAAATCACGTGTCTGGAAGAAGGAAGTGCCCAGGGACCCAAATGTATGGGAGACAGTAAACCCAGTTGCATTAAAATAACGGATCATACACCCTAAACTGATCTGAAGGTTGGACTGGATGAGCTTGGAGATCTCTCCAACCAGTTGTTTGCTGTAATTCAAAATGTAGATTTGGAGCACAATTTATGAAAAGTAAAGATTTGTAGAGAAGGGACCTTCAACATCATCCAGTGCCAACCCTCTGCCATGGGCAGGGACACCTCCCACCAGCCCAGGTTACTCAAAGCTCATCCAACTTGCTTTTGATCACTTACAGACAGGGGACACCCACAGGCTCCCTGGGCAACCTGTACCAGTTTGGCCCCACCCTCACTGTAAAGAATCCAACCTGGCCCTTAACTGGTGGCCGGGAGGGGACATCCACAACCTCTGTGGGCATCCAGAGGTCTGTGGGCCAGTGTCTCCTCACTCTCAACAGTTTCTTCCTCATCTCCAGCCTCTGTCTCCAGTCTTCCAACTCAAAACCCAGATACCAAATCACTATGTATGAGGCAGATAACATTTTCAGGCAGGCTGGACACCATCTGTCAGAGTCTGATTTCATTTTATGGTTGTAGCAAAGTGAACCAAGCAGCGTAGAAATTGTCATTGAAGTCAGCTGGAAGCATGTCATGATTTCCAGGTAAAGCTGTGAGGTTGCTGTAAATGGTGGTTGTGTATTCATGGGATGGAAATGAGGATCATACTTCCTTGGGGGAGGGGCTGACTTCTGTTTGTTTGCCTCCTGAAAGAGGTTTAAATTCAGTCTCGTGCCTTGTTGTACTGGAGTAATTCATAATTGAATCCTTGAGACCTGCCTTCTGTAGCTCTGCAGGGAAAATTGAGCATGAAATCCTTCTCTGTGGCAGAATTATTGACTGCAGGAAATGACAATTTTTAAAATTAAATAAGGCTTGGGCAGTTTTTTGCTTCTGCCTTCAGCTGGTGATTTAAAATGGGGTTGGTTTCTTTTTTTTCCATACTGAGCATTCAGTCTGTGGCGCCTTCAGCACTTCATGAGATGTTTTATGTCTTCAGGATGAGAACAACATCTCCAGTAAATGTATTCAACATTATAGCAGTGCATTTCATAGTTATAGGCTCATTAAGGGTGGAAAAAGCCCTCTCAGATCATCAGGTCCAACCTTCTACACAACACAACTGTGACCACCAGACCTGGAGTGCTACATCGTCAGACCCCACCTGGAGTCCTGTGTGCAGTTCTGGAGCCCCCAGCACAGGAACTCCATGGAACTGTTTGAGCGGGTCCAGAGGGGGCCACGAAGATGCTCAGAGGGCTGCAGCAGCTCTGCTGTGAGGACAGGCTGAGAGAGTTGGGGCTCTGCAGCCTGGAGAAGAGAAGGCTTCNGGGGAAACGTTTGCTGCAAGAGTGGTCAGGGATTGGAAGAGGCTACCTAGGGAGATGGTGGAGTCCCCATGCCTGGAGGTGTTGAAGAAACATCTGGAAATGGCACTTAGGGACATGGTTTAGTGGCCGTGGTGGTGTTGATAGTTGGACTTAATGGACCTTAGAGATCTTTTCTAGCTGAAACAATTCTATAAGTATGGTTAAAGCTTGAAGAGATCTCAAAGATCATCAAGTCCAATCTACAAAACATCTCCATGGCCACAAGACCATGTCCTGAAGTGCCTATGTCACTGGCAGAGATATTAAACAGCCCTGTTCCCAGTACCAACCCTCATATAATTTCCTTTAGCTGCTGCAGTGCAGCCTTTTGCCAAAGGAGGCAAAATCTTTGCTAGAATTTTCAATCATCAGGCACCCCCAGAAAGAGGTCGAGGTGTCAGCTTCACTCAGAGGTCATTTGCTTCTGGGCTTTTGTCTAACCATAGTCCCTTTCTAGAGACCTGCTGAAGAAGACTTTAAGCACAAAACAAATAGTCTCTCAGGGTGTTCTCTTGTGGTGTTCTCTGGGATCTGGAAGGGTCAAAACGTGTCTCAGCATGTTTTAATGCTGCTCTGTGCTGGAAGCAGCAGCAGTTCTTCTGCAAACATGACAGTTAGATGGCAGCACAAATAATGTCTTAGACACCTTAAGAGCCCAGATGTCAGTTTCAACTGACAAGCACAAATCCAGGCTGGATGAAGGATGGATAGAGAGCAGTGCTCAGGAGAAGGACTTTGGGGTGCTGGGTGAGGAGCAGCTCAACATGAGCCAGCAAGGTGAGCTGGCAGCCCAGAAGCCAACCCTGTGCTGGGCTGAGCCCCAGCATTGTGGGCAGCAGGGGCAGGGAGGGGATTGTGCCCCTCTGCTCTGCTGAGACCACACCTGAACTGTGTCCAGCTCTGTAGCCCTGACACTAAAAGGACATGAAACTGCTAAGAGTTGGTCCTAACAAGGCCATGAAGATGATCAGAGGGCTGGAGCAGCTCTGCTATGAAGACAGACTGTGAGAATCTAGTTGCTCAGCCTGGAGAAGAGAAGGCTGCAGGGAGCCTTTAGTGTTTGAAGGAGGCTCCAGGAGAGCTGGAGAGGAACTTGTTCCAAAGGTGTGGAGTGACAGGATGAGGGGGAATAGCTTCAAACTGGAAGAAGCTGGGTTTAGGTCAGATGTGAGGAAGCAATTCTTCCCCAGGAGGATGATGAGGCACTGGCACAGGTTGCCCTGAGGAGTTGTGAAGGCTGCAACCCTAGAGGTGGTCAAAGCCAGGTTGGATGGGGGCTTGAGTGACCTGGTGCAGTAGGAGGTGTCCCTGCCCATGTCAGAGGATTGGAATTAGGTGATCCTTCAGGTCCCTTCCAACCCAACCCATTCTATGAATCGGCATGGTACGGGAAAAAGGAGATTGCAGTTAGAGAGACAAAAATGGAATGAAGGTTTTGGTGTGGTTTTAAGTATTTCTTTTTTTCCTCTGGTTTTGTGTTTCCAGTCTTGTGAGGAGGAGTCATACTTGTGGGGTTTTATTTATTCCAATATCTTGGAACAAAATCATGGATTCTAATTATGGATTCTGCTGTGCATCTTGCTGCTCCTCCCCTTGTCACTCAAAAATAGATGTAGTAAACTCTGGATGTCTGAAGCTTACCCACTCCAACATGCTGTGGTTACTGAGAGCAGCTCCTCAGCACACTCAGACTGCCCATCCTGTTGCTCCTGTCTGCTGTGCATGTCTCCAAGCTGTGATGAAAGTCATACCCTGCTGCCCTCTGTGCCTCCTCAGGACGTTGGTGACACTGGCATGACACAGGTGACAGTGGCAGGACATTCCCTGTGTATGTACTGAACCTGTGTGTGCTTTTTCACTCTGCCTCTTCCAGTCTTCTCTTAGTATAAAGTAGAGCATGGAAAGAGGTTTCTGTGGTGATTGCCAGCTCCTGGTAGAGCTGGTAAGTAATCTTTTTATAAGGGCACAGGGTGAGAAATTTAGAACTGAGAGAATTAATCTCTCACTGAAAATACCTTCAGGCCTTCAGAGATGTCTGTGTGGGGGTGTATCTGGAATGAGAGACAGATCAAGATGATAGAATAGTTTGAGTTGGAAGGGACTGTATTGAGGGAAGGTGCTTATCTTCAGTGTGTAGCTCAAATAAACAGAGGAGCTCAATCTCTGCTCTTCCCACTGGCATTGTCTCAGAACCTTCAGGTCCATGTGCTGGTGATTCAGATGCCAAGTGAAACTGGCAAAATCACAGGATCAGAGAATGGTTTTGGCTGGAAGGGATCTTAAAGATCCTCCAGTTGCAACCCCCCTGCCATGGGCAGGGACACCTCCCACCAGCACAGCTTGCTCAAGGCCTCGTCCAACCTGGCCTTGAACACCTCCAGGCAGGGGACATCCACAACCTCCCTGGGTAACCTATGCCAGTGTCTCACTCTTTTTCTAAAATGAATTTCTTTCTAAGATGAAACTGCCACTTCTGAAACAGAAGTGCTGACAGCAGCAGCTGCAAGAGAGACAGTCTGATAAATAAAGGAGGAACATGGTCTAGTGAAGACAAGAGTGGATAACCTGTAGCTGAGGACCCAGAGACAGCCAATGACTTCACTTCAGCACTTTGTAAGTGTTTATGGATCACAGCATGCTAAAGGCTCTTGAGTGGCCCTCAGCACAGCAGCAGCTACTCAGCCTGAGCTAGATAATATCTGTGTTACAGTTCCAGACCACACAGCACTTGTTTTGCTCTGGCCATGGTAAAGCCTGTGGGATGTACTGCAACTGATAGGAAAGGTGCTCCTTGTCCTCTGTTATTGAGGTCCTGGAGTCAGTGGTTTGGGTGGCACAGAAGGGAGGGATTCCAACAAGACTGCATTTCACCATAATGTTTCTGGCTAATGCCTATTCCCCTAAATCCCTCTGGAGAACAGGTCTGATGGGGAGTGGCTGAGGGATCTGGGGTTCTTTAGCCTGGAGAAAAGGAAGCTGAGGGGGACCTCACTGATATCTACAACACCCTCAAAGGAGGTTGGAGTGAAGTGGGGGTTGGTTTCTTCTCCCTAGGTACAAGTGTTAGGAATAAAAGATAATGGCCTCCTGTCATGGAAGGTTTAGGTTGGACATCAGAAGAAACTTCCCTGAAAGGGTTCTCAAAGCCTGGCACAGGCGCCCAGGGAGGTGGTTGAATACCCGAATGGGCCTGAATGGTGTTTCCAGGAGGCACAGCTGTGGTGCTGAGGGCCATGGCTTAGCCCCATCCTTGGCAGAGTTAGAGAAGGGTTGGACTTACCCAACCAAAGCTGTCCTATGACTGTATAAGTCTGTGGTTCGTGGAAGTCTATGATTTTTACAAGTCTAGTTCAGTGTAGTAGTCTGAACCAAACAGACTTCACTCCTTGATGTCAGGAGAGAAGGCATCCTGCAGTTTGGCATAGGCAGGAGAAACAGCTACATAACTTGAGGACATCAGAAGTTGTCACTATCTCTACTGCTGCTTAAAATGCAGCAGTACCTCTGTTAGATGAAGCCTTTTCAAAGCAGGAGGCTTTCAGTACAGGGATTTGGGGAGCTCTAGTAGAGGGCACAATATGCTGCTGGTGGGGAGATCCCTGAAGGTTGCTTGGGCTCCCCTCTCAGCTNCATGATCCATGCCAGCAATAGCTGCACGGATTGCTGTGCTCAGTAGCTGTGAAGGACATGTGCTGTGATGTTTTGTTTTTTTTCATTCCCCTCACCCTCCACCACCCAGCTTGAGCACAACATTTAAATGACTTTCCAATATCAGGATGAGGTTTTTTTGGGGGGTGAGGAGTGAGATGGGCGCTGGGCATTTCCACCTTGGCGCACAGAAGAGCAGCTCCGCGCCGCTGCCTGCTCTCGGTACCAAGCAGCTCCTGGTGCCGCGGCTGCTGCCGAAGGGCTACAGAGGACTGTTCAGCTTCCCCTTCGCAGGCTGCTCTGACCCCCCTGATTCACCAGGAGATACCACAGCCGTGGCTTGCAGATTAGACTTCTCCTCTCCCTCCCCCTGCGAGCTCTCTGCGCGCTTTGACGTCATGTGTGCTCCTTTCAGTTGCCATAGCAGCTCCATTCCCCAAGCTCTCTGCCTGGCTCCTCTGGTAGGTTCCACAATGGTACAGCCAGCATCACGCTGCACAATGGTTTCCAGGCAGTGAAAGAGCGTGATTCAGCAAGCCACTCTTTCCCCCCCCCTCCCCTTTTTTTTTTTCCTGCCCCCCCCTCTTTTATTTCATTATTATCAGACATTTTGCCTCTCCTCTTTCTGTTCTCTCTCTCTTTCCCCTCTTCCCCCTGACTTTTATTTGCTGCTTTAAAGGAAAAAACAGCGACTTGCCTTGAATCCAGCTGCACATCTCTTTATTATCTTTANATGAAGTTAATGAAGTGAGCTGCTGGCTGGAGCCAGGCTGTAGCTGTCCGTTCGGTGGCCATACAACAACCTTTGTTTGCCTGTGTTTGGGGGGGTGTGTGTGTGAGCGTTTCTATTTGGGGGCTTTAGGTGGGCAGTGGTTGAGAGGGCAATGTGGAGGCACATCATGAGCAGGAGCATGATGGTGCTTCACCAGCTGGCTCATGTAAACAGTGGTGTTTGCCTCAGCCTCCTCACCTCTAGCACTGCTTGGGGGGCTTTGGGGGGAAGGAGGTGGCTTGGCTTGCGGCTCAGTAACAGTGTCTACACGATGTGGATTATCTAACCCTTGCCAAGCCCTAGGAAAATGTGACTTTGTTACCATTTGGATTTGTTCAAATAAAAAAAGAAGAGGAGGGGGTGATGCTAAGCAGCTGGAAGGCCAGAGGACACAGCACTGGCCTTTTGCAAGGTAGCTGAATGCCAAAAAATAAGAACTGTGCGTGGGGGAAAGAGAGTATTTGACAAACTGTTGGATGTGTGAGTGAGGGTGGTCTCTAAGCAAGTGGTCTTTAGGGTAATGATCACTTCTCTGCCCTGCTCCCCAGTGCCAGTGAGCAGCTCAGCCCAGCAGGTCTCAGGGAAGCACCAAGAGCTTTTAGGACAAGCATTTACAGCCCGCTGCGGGCTGCTTGTTTTGCAAAAGAGAACTGATCTGTGAGATGCTGCAGTGAAATCAATGTTGCTTTGCAGGGCAATCCTCTGGCAGAACCAGCTCAGGGAGAAATGCTTCTGGGTTTTGCTGCAGAGAGGCCTGGTTAGAAAGAACACAGGTCCAAATGTGGCTGGGGATAATCAAGTGTCCCAGGGGGGTTTAAGGAGCAGGCGGTGCTTGCAGCGAGCCATGATGAGCGTGTTTGACACCACCATCCCTGTGCTGCCTGGCTGTAGGCTTGTTTACATGGGGCTGGCTTTGCTGCAGAGCTTCACAACAGCCTCAATGCAGCCTTCCCTTCCTCACTGTGAGTGCTGCCAGGCACTTGTTTAAAAGGCAAACAATGCTGCATGAAAATACAGATTTTTTTTTTTTTGAAGGAGGTGATGGCAGGGAGTAGAAGGTTTTCAGGAGGAAAATGCAAATGAGTGGAGAATAGAAGACCAGGAGCAGCCTGAAACGAGCTTTCTGGAGGATACAGGGCTTGTCATGCAAGGCCAGCTTCAGAACAAGAGGAAGGTTAAGGTGGAACAGGATGGTGTTGGTACTGCACAGAGTTGTTTGTCTTTGCCCACACTAAGCTATCTTTGGTTCCTGTGCCTGGGGGAAAGTGGAATGCACCAAACCTCTGTGTTTATGGACCAAAGCTAGAAATGGGTAGATTCAGACTGGATGCTAGGAAGAAGTTCTTCAGCATCAGGGTGGTGAGAGCCTGGAAGGGGATGCCCAGGGAGGTGGTGGAAGCCTCATCCCTGAAGGTGTTTAAGGCCAGGCTGGATGAGGCTCTGGACAGCCTGATCTAGTGTGAGGTGTCCCTGCCCATGGCAGGGGGGTTGGTACTGGATGGTCCTTGTGGTCCCTTCCAGCCCTGACTGATTCTGTGATTTTAAGCCTCTGTCAGACCAGTGCTCTGTGGTCACTAGCCAGGAACACTGGGACAGTGCTTATTCCTGTTGTGCTTCTGCTCTGCTTCTTCTTGCTATGAGAGGTGGCACAGAAACACCTTTTCGGTTGGCTCCACTAATGACTTTCTCTGGAGAAGACGCAGATGTGAATGACAGAGGTGATTTGACCTCAGCCATTAACCAATGTTCTTTCTCTCTGACTCTCAAGAACCTGCTCTCCTGTGCATTGCCCTCTCCTGCTGTTTCAGAGCAGGCATAATTTGCAAGGGTCCTGTTGTCATGATCATTTTGCTAAGGAGTATTAGGATTACAAGGATATTCCTAAACAGGATAAGGATAAAAATCACTTAACATGAACAATAAGTTGCCCTCAGCTGCCTGTCTGCATGCTTGGTATGAAAAAATCTCCCTCCCATGGATAGAAATGTCTGTGCACTGAGGGGACTTTTTAGGAGCAGACCTTGGAGCTGAGTGTCTTGTTGAGTAGAAACACAAGCAACAAACAACTTGGTAATGATGGCACAAATTCTATTCAACCTCTACCTCACTGACACTTTCCAAACAAAACAAGGTTTTGATTTTTATTTTTTAAAAACTAAGGTAANTTTTTTTTTTTTTCTCTTCTGCTGTCAGTGGTTGGCATCTTTGAGCCATTATTTAGAGATTTTGTAGTACTGGATCAATAATTGTAAGACAGAATATCTTGCAGTGGTGCTCCACTACCAGAGCTGGCTGGTGAAAGCAAAGGGAGAGCTGTCAGAATTTCCCTGCCGTGGTACTTGTGGTGTGAAATTCATGAAGCTCACTTGGAGTTTGCAGTCCATTGCAGAACTCCTGCAGTGTAAGGAGCAGCTCCCTCCCTGGAGCTGTTCAAGGGCATGTTGGATGGGGCCTCGAGCAAGCTGTGCTGGTGGGAGATGTCCCTGCCCATGGTAAGGGGTTGGAACTGGATGACCTTTGAGGTCTTCCAAACCAACATGTTCCGTGAAGGAAGCCCAGAGAAGGAGGATTTTAGCTTTGCTTTGGTAGACAACATCATAGTTTCATTGAGAGTTAGAAGGGTGAAGGCTGTATATAGAGAAAGGTCTTCAGTTTTACAGTGGTTCTCTCTTAAACTGTGGCTCAGCAGAAGCTACCCAGGTGTTTGGATGGTTCCTGAATGATTGGAGGACTTGAGCATCTCCCCTACGAAGAGACGCTGAGACCCCTGGGGCTGTTTAGTCTGGGGAAGAGAAAGCTGAGAGGGGATATGATCAGTGTCTATAAATACCTCAGGAGTGGGTGTCAAGTGGCTGGGGCCAACCTCTTTTTGCTGGTCAGCAGCAATAGGACAAGGAGCAATGGATATAAACTGGAACAGAGAAGGTTTCACCTCAACATGAGGAGAAACTTCCTGACAGTGAGGGTGACAGAGCCCTGGAGCAGGCTGCCCAGAGAGGTTGTGGAGTCTCCTTCTCTGGAGACTTTCCAAACCTACCTGGATGCATTCCTGTTCAGACTACCCTGGGGGATCTTGCCTTGGCAGGGAGGTTGGACTGGATGATCTCTGGAGGTCCCTTCCAACATCTAAGGTTCTGTGATTCTGTGATACCTAAAGCTGAGTAGAAACACAAGCAACAAACAACTTGGTAATGATGGCACAAATTCTATTCAACCTCTACCTCACTGACACTTTCCAAACAAAACAAGGTTTTGATTTTTATTTTTTAAAAACTAAGGTAAAGGTCAGGCTCTTCTCACAGGCAACTGGAGACAAGAGGAGGGGGCATGGCCTGAGGGAGAAGAGGATGATGACTGCACGAGTTCAGATCTCTGCTCACAGTACAGTGGTGATGTTGGAGTGTTCTGGTCCCAGGACTGCAGTCAGATTTGTACATTCCAATAAACCAGTAAAATTTGGAGGGCCAGAGGAGCTTTCCAGTTAAATCAAGAGCTGCTTCATCAGGATTCTACACTAAGAGATCAGCTAAGCCAGGAAATTAGGAGCTGCTGTTCAAAGTGGGATTTCAAGGAGTCTGAGGATGTGCAACTCTTGTCCCAGTTGGGTGAGGTCTAGTGAGCCCTCTCCAGCTGAGCAGTTCTTTTCTCAAAAAGGCTTTTGGTCTTCTGTTCTTAGTAGAACATTTTAGTTCCCTTCTCTTCTGATCTGTTTGAAGATCTCTTGTGAAACAGTGGTAAGAAAATATTACTCAAACCTTCACAAGATGTTAGGGGTTGGAAGGGACCTCTGGAGATCATCAGGTCCAAGCCCTCTGCCAGAGCAGGGCCAGAGAATCCAGCACAGGTCGCACAGGAACACATCCAGACAGGGCTGGAAAGGCTCCAGAGAAGGAGACTCCACAGCCTCTCTGGGCAGCCTGTGACAGGGCTCTGGGACCCTTACAGGCAAGAAGTTCTTCCTCATGTTGAGGTGGAACTTCCTGTGCTGCAGTTTCCATCTATTGCCTTTGTCCTATGCCAGGGCACAAGTGAGCAGAGGCTGGCCCTGGCCCTTCCTGAGGCCCAGCCTCAGCTATTGACAGACATTGCTCAGATCCCCTCTCAGCCTTCTCCTCTGCAGACTAAGCAGCCCCAGGGCTCTCAGCCTCTCCTCATCAGCCCTTGCAGCCTTCCCTTGGACTCTCTCCAGCAGATCCCTGTCCCTCTTGAACTGGGGAGCCCAGAATTGGGTGCAATATTCCAGGTGGGGCCTCAGCAGGGCAGAGCAGAGCAGAGGAGGAGGAGAACCTCTCTGGATCTGCTTACCATTAGTTGCCTACTTGTGTTCATTCCTTGACACCAGAGAGGTACCTGCTTGATTGTGCCTTCTCTCATGAGCTGTCTTAATACCACATTTGTTTTGTAGCACATTTCTGGAGCTTGTCTGTAATTTTGGTGCAACTGCAAGCACTTTGTCAGCTGAGCATGGTTTTGTCCCATGTTTTGGTGTTTTGGTTTTTTTTTTTGTTCTTATGAGGATGCTAATTTGATAAAGAGCAGGAATTCCCAGGCCTTCTTTCCTGCCATTTGTACCCATGTCACAGAGACTTTAAATGCTGTTTACCATGTCACAAGTCAAGTTTAATTTCAGTCCACAGGAACTGGTGACAGATCTGCAAATCACTGAATGGTAGGGATTGGAAGGCACCTCCAGAGATCATCAGGTCCAACCCCCCCTGCCAAAGCAGGGTCACCTAGGGCAGGCTATGCAGGAACACATCCAGGTTGGCTTTGAAAGCCTTCAGAGAGGGACACTCCACAACTTGTTAGAGTGAGAGTTTTTGCTCTTACTTGTTCCAAAGAAGAAAATGAAGATCTGGCATATGAAGGATTGCATAGAAACAGAAGTAATGATTTTTAGACCAATTTTCTGAGATTTTCTATGCCATCTCTTCAGTTTCATATAACCCTAGAATGATTTGGGTTGGAAGGGACCTTCAAGGTCACCCAGTTCCAACACCATTGCCATGGTCAGAGGCACCTTCCACCAGCCCAGCTTGCTCAGGACTTCATCCAGCCTGGTTTTGAACACCTCCAGGGAGGAGGCATCCACAACCTCCCTGGGCAACCTTGACCATCGTATCCTGAGAGTTAGAGTCTGCTTGACTTGAGGTTTTTTTAATCTTTCTTCTTTGGGGGGTGAGGGAATGATCATGCCACTGCTCTCCCATTCAAACAACACTTCAGTCTGCATCATTTCCCCTCTCTAGCTTTTTTTTGTTGTTGTTGCATGTTAGAAGGGAAATTTTATTTTACAGCTACTGCTTGTAAGTGGTACCAGAAGCAAATCTTCAAATCTTTGTGATATGCAAAACTCAGCATTCCAGGTTAGTTTAGTTTTCTGTGTCTATCATAGCTGGAAACTAACCCTCAGATATTTCTCTTTTTATTTGTGTGTGCTTAGGGCTAGTATTAGAAACCTGGAGCAGCAGCAGGCCAGACTCAAGTCTCAGCCATGGCAACCCATGCATGAAGTTGATGCCTTTGAACCATTTCCTATAGATGAGACATAGCACACACTGTGGTGAGTCAACAATGTGTTCTTCTATTAAATCATACTCCTTTGCAAGTAAAATAGTGCTTATTATGCTTATGGATGCTGATTATTTTTAGGTTAGGGTTTTGCTTTCTTTAGGCTTTGGTTTGGTTTGGGTTTTGTTGGGGTTTTTTGTTTGGTTTGGCTTTGGTTTGGTTTGGTTTTTTTTTTCTTTATTGTGTCTTGGGTTTTTTGTTTGTGTTATTTTTGAAGGGGAGGAACATGAAAATTACAACTTCTGGGGACTTTTGGTACATGCAAGCATAATGCTATCATTTTATAACTACCATTTTTAAGTGCATCACTGCTGGATTTTGCCTGTGGTTGTCAGGAGGGGCACATTGGGGATATGGCTTTGGTGAAAGCATGGAGGTACCAGAATAATTTTCACAGTACATCTGCAGTGTTCTGGAATGAATCCATGCATTATCTTACAGCATTTTGTTGTAAGTCATGTTTTGCATCTCTTTATTTGAGGTAGGGAAGAGAAAAGGTTGAATTATTATTTATTTGGTTGGTTATTTATTTATGTGGTTGTTAATGTATTTGTTTATATATCAGTTTGTTTGCTTATTTATTTTCTCCCTTTGAGATGACTGAAGGAGATAAGGAATCCTGCAAGAAATGTTTTTGGACATCTCTCTTATACCTGGGCAGGACAATAAATTGTGAGAATAGTAGTGGGAAGCAAATAAGCTTTGAAAGACTCCTCTGTGGCTTTGAACTCTCTGTAAGGCTGTGGTTCACTTCTATCCATGTTTCTTACCTAATAACTTCTGCTCCTGGGAATTCCTTTGAGATGGCTTTCTTATACCTTTGGGAGCTGAGGAATTGGTTTTCAGATGTCCCATGCATCACAAACATGGTAACTCTGGAAGACAAACAATTTGCTGTTCAGAACAAGTTAACAAGTTGCATCAAGAGCAGTGTGGACAGCAGGGCAAGGGAGGGGATTCTGCCACTTTGCTCTGCACTTCTCAGACCCCATCTGGAGTCCTGTGTGCAGTTCTGGAGCCCCCAGCACAGGAAGGACATGGAACTGTTGGAATGGGTCCAGAGGAGGCCACGAAGATGCTCAGAGGGCTGCAGCAGCTCTGCTATGAGGACAGGCTGAGACAGCTGGGACTCTGCAGCCTGGAGAAGAGAAGGCTTCCAGGAGACCTTAGAGTAGCCTTCCAGTATCTGAAGGGGGCTACAGGAAGGCTGAGGAGGGACTATTGCCAAGGTCTTGCAATGCCAGGACAAGGGGCAGTGGGTTTGAACTGGCAGAGGGGAGATTGAAAGTGGATGTTAGGAGGAAGTTGTTTGCAGTGAGGGTGGTGAGACACTGGCACAGGTTGCCCAGGGAGGTTGTGGCTGCTCCCTCCCTGGAGGTGTTCAAGGCCAGGTTGGAGGAG
>WBNM01015979.1:171146-186960 GCA_013399055.1 Ramphastos sulfuratus | reverse complement strand
CACAACCTCCCTGGAGGTGTTCAAGGCCAGGTTGGACAAGGCTTTAGTGACCTGTTCTAGTGGGAGGTGTCCCTGCCTGTGGCAGGGAGTTGGAACCTTGAGGTCCCTTCCAACCTTCCCATTCTGTGATTCTCTGATTCTAAAATCAGTGCTTGCAAGTGGAGAGCCTTTGTAGCTGTGCTGACCCAGCCAGGAGCCCCTGCAGCTGGGACCTCTCCTTTCAGGCAGGAGTCTCTGTTTTGGGACTAGATGATCTCCAGAGGTCCCTTCTAACCCCTCCTGCTCTGTCACATGGTCCCAAACACTCTTGGAGCAGCCAGAGCACTTGGGAGGAGCCTTGGCCACTGGATGCTGTGTCCCCAGTGGGACAGCTGAGTTCTCAAGACCTTCAGGTGGGCCTGGAAGAGCTCTTCCTTGTGGAGTAAGGGCACAACCCTGCCTGCTGGAGCCAAGGCAGCCCTCGGGCACCAGAGGAGAGTTTCCTCCTCTCCAGTGGTGTTCTCAGCAGCAGATCTCCATGTGGCAATGCTGCAGTCCTGTTCCCACGGGAGGGAACTGCAGCCAGTGGGGGCAGTGAGGGAGCAGCAGCTGCCCAGTGCCCCTCTCAGGCTGGCACTTGGCTGTGCCTCCAGGCTGTGCGGTGGTGACTGACGCCAGCCACCGGCCCCCAGCAGCAGCTGGGCTGCTGGAAGTGGCTGAGATTAATTAGTTAATGAGTGCAAAGCCCTGGCTTGATTAAAAGCCTGAGGAAGGCAAAGCACACTGCAGCTCCCTGCCAGAGGGAAGGTCCCCGGGGAGGCTGGGGGTGGAGAGAAGTGGAGGAGGGAGGAGAACGAAGCCAAGACCTGAGGGCTTTGCTGTGCTGGGCTCTGCCTTGCCAAGATCCTCACCCTGCTCTGCCAGCCCTCACTGCTCCACTCCAACCCCACAGCCCTGTCCTAGGAGCTGAGCCCTCTGGTCTCCTCCAGGTGAAGCACTGCTGCTTGGTTTGAGGTTGGAAAATGCAGAAACTGGAGTCACTCTGAAGGCCTGGAAGTTCATCTGTCTGCTGGGGGAGGCAGAGCTGTCCTGCAGCAGAACCTTGCTCTGTCAGAAGGCAGCACTCCCATGAGAAGCTGCCCTGGAGTTCATGGGGCTAGGCTTGGGATGCTGCACCTCCCCTTTCTCATTCAGCTCCATCCTGGTCCCAACTGCCCCCAGGAGAAGATGAGATGCTGGTGATGAGGGCACAAAGAGGGCAAGGGCAGCAGTGTCCCTTCTGCTGGTGATGGTGGATTCTAGTTTTGGGCCTCCCACTGCAAGAAGGACACTGAGGTGCTGGAGTGTGTCCAGAGGAGGGCAGGGAAGCTGGGGAAGGGTCTGTGGCACAAATCCTGTGAGGAGCTGCTGAGGGAACTGGGGGTGCTCAGCCTGGAGAAAAGGAGGCTGAGGGGAGAGCTTCTCTCTAGACCTCCCTGAAAGGAGGTTGGAGCCAGGTGGGGGTTGGTCTCTTCTCCCAAGAAATAATCATTAGGACAAGAGGAAACAGCCTCAAGTTGCACCAGAGGATGTTTAGGTTGGACATGAGGAACTATTTTGTCCCCAAAAGGGTTGTCAAGGCCTGGCCCAGGGCAGTGGTGGAGTCCCCAGCCCTGGAGGGGTTCCAAAGGCATGGGGAGGTGGTGCTGAGGGCCATGGTTCAGTGGTGAGCTGGCAGGGCTGGGCTAATAGTTTGATCTTCAAGGTCTTTCCCAGCCAAAAGCCTCCTGTGATTTTTGTCACCCAAGAGACTTGGGGCTGCTGGCAGATTTGGGCTGAACCTGCCTCCAGCCCCACTTGCTCCTCCTCAGCTTTCTGCTCCACTCTGCTCCCCTGCCTCCTCCACAGAGGCTTTCTGCCCTGCAGGCCCTGTGCAAGGGGCACAGGAGGCTGTTCTCAAGAAACCACAAGCTCCTTGGCACCCTCCTCCCTCACTTATCTCAGCAATGATCCTTTTCCCATGGAGCCAGCACACCCCCGAGGGCAAAAAGGGAGTGGGGAGCCCTGGTGCTGAGCAGAAAATTGCTGCCAGCAGGTGAGGCTGGGGCAGGAGGACTTGAGGCAGGTGACAGAGCTGCAGTAAATACCAGGAGAAGACAAAGGAGCCCTGAGCAAACACCAAACCCTTGATCTCCTGGTTTAGCTTGTCATCAGTTGATAGTGTTAGCTGAAGAGGTAGCAGGTAGGTCCAGCACCAGCATCTGCACTGCCATTGGCCCCACTGGCTCAAAACAGTGTGGGAAGGGGAGCAAGATGCTGCAGGGCTGGGCTGGAGTGAGGCCAGCAGCACTGAGGCTGAGAGGAGAGGGAATTTCAACCTGGATTTGGAATTTGGGGAAGAGCACAGAGCTGTGGGCTGGCTGCTGTAGAAGCACAGATGCCAGCACAGGCATTGTCACCTCTCCTGGGGTGGCTGCTCCTGAACCACAGGAGAGGCTGAGGCAGTTGGGGCTGTGCAGGCTGGAGAGAAGGCTCTGAGGTGACCTTCTTGTGGCCTTGCAGTACCTGAAGGGGGCTACAAGAAAGCTGGGGAGGGACTTTTGAGGCTGTCAGGTAGGGATAGGACTGAGGGGGGATGGAACCAAGCTAGAAATGAGGAGATTCAGCCTGGATGTGAGGAAGAAGTTGTTGAGCATGAGGGTGGTGAGAGCCTGGCAGGGGTTGCCCAGGGAGGTGTTGGAAGCCTGATCCCTGGAGGTGTTTAAGGCCAGGCTGGCTGAGGCTGTGGCCAGCCTGATCTAGTGTGAGGTGTCCCTGGGCATGGCAGGGGGGTTGGGACTGGCTGCTCCTTGTGGTCCCTTCCAGCCCTGACTGATTCCCTGATCCAGTGTGCACAGCATGCAGCTTCAGGACAGCTCCTGGAAACCCAGCTGGGGCCAGTGGGGAGATGTCCTCAGAGCAATAAAGGGGATTTTTATTCTTTTTTCTTTTTCCCCCCCTGGCCAGACCCCACCAGGCTGGTGGTGAGAAGTTATCTGATAGCTGAGGCTTGGAGACAGCATTCAAGGTTTGGGTACTAGGAGAGAGCTTTTCCCAACCCTTCCAGGAGGTTCTCCTGGGTGGGATTTCAGCAGGGGCTGGCTGTGGATAAGCTGGAAGTTGGTAGCAGTGTGAGTGGGACCTCAGGGGCTGCAGAATGGGGCATGCTGAGTTCCAGAGCTCCACTTCCCACAGAACCATGAAATCATCTTGGTTGGGGAAAGACCTTGAAGAGCATTGAGTCCAACCCTTCCCCCAGCACTGCCAGGGCACCACTGAACCATGGCCCTCAGCACCACCTCTCCATAGCTCTGAAACCCCTCCAGGGATGGTCTCCACCACTGCCCTGGGCAGCCTGGGCCAGGCCTTGCCAACCCTTTTGTGGAAAAAAATTGTTCCTCATGCCCAACCTAAACTTTCTCTGGAGCAACTTGAGGCCATTTCCTCTTGTCCTATTTTTTGGGGAGAAGACACCAACCCCTACCTGGCTCCAGCCTCCATGCAGGGAGGTCTGAAGCTCTCTCCTCAGCCTCCTTTTCTCCAGGCTGAACACCCTCAGCTGCTCCTCCCCAGCCCTGTGCTCTTCTCCCCTGCCCCTGCAGCCAACTTTGGTCATAGTTTTCTGCTTTCTGGTACAAATCTGGACAGGGTTGAAGCTTTCTGGAGCATTTTGTGATCCATGGCCTCACTCACTGGATTCTCTCCACTGCTAGGCTGGAAGCAGCTGCTCACATTCCTGCTGTTTTCTGGCTCTCACTCCAGCTGTTCCTTTTTGCTTTGGTTTTTTTTTTTTTTCCTGGTGACCTTGTTCCTTTTTAGCTGGAGACCAACTTTTACTCCAGTCAGCACCCAGAGGAAAAACCAACCTGGAAGATAGGAGCAGCTGCTTTGTGCAACCATGGATGGGGCTGGAGCGAGGGCAGGACCTCAGCCCCTCACACCAGCAACCCCCTGCAAGCCTGAGCAGCTTCCTGCTCTGAGAACCTGAGCCAGGGCTTGGCAGGGTGCACTCCATGGGAGCTGACTGCCACCCTGTGTTGGTGCTGGCACAGCTGGGGTGAGAGGAGAGGAAGCAGAACAGGCTGGCACAGCCCTGGCACCACTGCAGCCATCCNAGTCCTTGTCAATAGTCCCTCCCCAGCCCTCCTGTAGCCCCCTTCAGATCCTGCAAGGCCACTCCAAGGTCTCCTGGAAACCTTCTCCAGGCTGCAGAGCCCCAACCTGTCCTCACAGAGCTGCTGCAGCCCTCTGAGCATCTTCATGGCCTCCTCTGGGCTGGCTCCAACAGTTCCATGTCCTTCTTGTGTTGGAGGCTCCAGAACTGTACATAAGGCACCAAATGCTACTGCCCAGCAGTGGGTCCTGAGGACCACTCTCTGCAGTTCTGCTGGGGCTGGGCAGCTTCAAGTCTGGGAGCTGCTGGAGCATGAGGTCCCCTAAATCCTCTCCCTTTCCCTTCTCTATTCTGGGGAGACCTTCTGGTGGCCTTGCAGTGTTTAAAGGTGACAATCCCAGAGCTGGGGACAGGCACTTTAGCAGGGCCTGTTGTGATGGGACAAGGGCTGATGGCTTGGAGCTAGCAGAGGGAGGCTCAGACTGAATTTATACTGAGGGTGCTGAGACTCTGGCCCATGTTTCCCAGAGAGGTGGGAGATGCCCCACACCTGGAAGCATCCCACGTCAGGTTGTTTGGGGCTCTGAGCAACCTGCTCTAGCTGCAGATGCCTCTGATGACTGCAGTGGGGTTGGACTGGATGAGCTTTAAATGACAATGACAGCAGCATCCAGGTTGGCAAAGCCCCTCAGGATCACCAAGTCCAACCTAGAACCCTCCTCTACAAGATTCACCTTAGAGGTCCCTCCCTGCCCAAACCAGTCTGGGATTTGTCTGGGACTGGGAGCTTGCAGGCTGCAGTGGCCTGAGCACAGCTTAGCTTTGCTCAAAATGTGCCAATTTTTGTGCCCTTGCACCTCCTGTGGTTGGCTCCAGGTAAGTGGACAAGCTGGTGAAAGGTCTGGAGCAGAAGTCTTGCGAGGAGCAGCTGAGGGAACTGAGGTTGTTCAGCCTGGAGAGAAGGAGCTCAGGAGAGACCTTCTGGCTCTCCAACCCCCTGAGAGGAGGCTGGAGCCAGGTGGGGATTGGTCTCTTCTCCCAGGGGCCAAGTGAGAGGACAGGAGGAAATGGCCTCAGGTTGCACCAGGGGAGGTTTATGTTGGGGGCCATGGTTTAGTGGTGACCTGGCAGTGCTGGGTTAATGGCTGGGCTTGATCTTAAAGGTCTCTTCCAACCAAAACTTCTCTGGGACCCTAAGCTGACAGAGCCAATCTCACCCAGGTTCCACACACAGCTCTGGCTGCCCTGTGGCCTTCCTGAGGCAGGTGAAGCAGTGAGGGTGTCCCACAGTGTGCATG
This sequence comes from Ramphastos sulfuratus, assembly GCA_013399055.1. Taxonomy (NCBI): domain Eukaryota; kingdom Metazoa; phylum Chordata; class Aves; order Piciformes; family Ramphastidae; genus Ramphastos; species Ramphastos sulfuratus. The sequence goes on along the minus strand of WBNM01015979.1, from coordinate 181,551 downwards.
GAGAGCACCAAGGCACCTGTGTGCCTGTGACTAACAGGTCTGTTTGGGCAGGTGGAGGAGGAGCTGCAGGAGCAGGAGTTCCTGGATNGTTGGACTGGATGAGCTTTAAATGACAATGACAGCAGCATCCAGGTTGGCAAAGCCCCTCAGGATCACCAAGTCCAACCTAGAACCCTCCTCTACAAGATTCACCTTAGAGGTCCCTCCCTGCCCAAACCAGTCTGGGATTTGTCTGGGACTGGGAGCTTGCAGGCTGCAGTGGCCTGAGCACAGCTTAGCTTTGCTCAAAATGTGCCAATTTTTGTGCCCTTGCACCTCCTGTGGTTGGCTCCAGGTAAGTGGACAAGCTGGTGAAAGGTCTGGAGCAGAAGTCTTGCGAGGAGCAGCTGAGGGAACTGAGGTTGTTCAGCCTGGAGAGAAGGAGCTCAGGAGAGACCTTCTGGCTCTCCAACCCCCTGAGAGGAGGCTGGAGCCAGGTGGGGATTGGTCTCTTCTCCCAGGGGCCAAGTGAGAGGACAGGAGGAAATGGCCTCAGGTTGCACCAGGGGAGGTTTATGTTGGGGGCCATGGTTTAGTGGTGACCTGGCAGTGCTGGGTTAATGGCTGGGCTTGATCTTAAAGGTCTCTTCCAACCAAAACTTCTCTGGGACCCTAAGCTGACAGAGCCAATCTCACCCAGGTTCCACACACAGCTCTGGCTGCCCTGTGGCCTTCCTGAGGCAGGTGAAGCAGTGAGGGTGTCCCACAGTGTGCATGGAGAGCACCAAGGCACCTGTGTGCCTGTGACTAACAGGTCTGTTTGGGCAGGTGGAGGAGGAGCTGCAGGAGCAGGAGTTCCTGGATCGCTGCTTCCAGGAGATGCTGGAAGAAGAGGAGCAGGATTGGTTCATTCCATCCAGGGACCTGCCCCAGGGCATGGGGCAGCTGCAGCAGCAGCTCAATGGGCTCTCAGTCAGTGATGGCCACACCTCAGAGGACATCCTGGTAAGGACCTCAAGAGAACCTGCAGCAAGGACCTGTGCTGGGGTTGGTGGTTTCTGAGCTGTGTTGGGGCAAGAGCTGGTGAAAAGGCACTGAAGGTGGCTCAGGTTGGGGTTGGCTGCAAGGATGAAACAGGGCAAATGGCCTCAAGTTGTACAAGGGGAGGTTTAGCTTGGACACGAGGAACAATTTCCTCCCTAGCAGGTTTAGGTTGATAAGGACCTTAAGCATCATCCAGTTCCAACCCCCTTGCTGTGGGCAGGGACACTTCCCAATGGACCAGGTTACTCCAGGGAGGTTGTGGAGCCCCTGAGTGACCTGTGCTAGTGGGAGGTGTCCCTGCCTATGGCAGGGGGTTGGAACTGGCTGATCCTTGAGGTCCCTTCCAACCTTCCCATTCTATGAGCAGAGGGCTGGAGCTGCTGTGCTGTGAGGAGAGACTAAGGCAGTTGAGGCTGTGCAGTCTGGAGAGGAGAAGGCTCTGAGGTGACCTTCTTGTGGTCTTGCAGGATCTGAAGGGGGCTACAAGAAAGCTGGGGAGGGACTTTTGAGGCTGTCAGGGATAGGAATGGGGGGAATGGAACCAAGCTAGAAATGGGGAGATTCAGACTGGATGTGAGGAAGAAGTTGTTGAGCATGAGGGTGGTGAGAGCCTGGCAGGGGTTGCCCAGGGAGGTGTTGGAAGCCTGATCCCTGGAGGTGTTTAAGGCCAGGCTGGATGAGGCTGTGGCCAGCCTGAGCTAGTGTGAGGTGTCCCTGGGCATGGCAGGGGGGTTGGGACTGAATGCTCCCTGTGGTCCCATCCAACCCTGACTGGTTCTGTGAGCATCCATCCTTGCCAAGCAGCCAGCAGGGTGGAGCACCTCAAGGGGCCCAGGTCTGTGGGGCACTGCTCGGTGCCAGCCCTCGGAGCGCTGCCACTCAGCACTTTCTCTTCTCCTCTTCCCTTCCAGAGCAAAAGCAACTTGAATCCAGATGCCAAGGAGTTTGTGCCCGGTGTGAAGTACTGAAGGCCAGGCAGGCTTTGGCAGGACTGTGCCCCTGCTCCAGGGCAGGGGGCAGGAGAGGAGGGGACAGCCCCAGCTGGACTCTGCGCCCCCGCGGAGCTGCTGCAGTGTGGCCAAGTCTTGCCCTACGCTTCAAGTCCCTTTGGGGGTCCTTTCTTTCTTCTTTTCCCCCCCACCCCCTTCCACTTTTCTATGTTTGTTTTTTGTTTTTTAATCTCTTCCTTTGTATCATTTAGCACCTTTTCTGGGGGGGGGGCAGATTTTGCTTTCAAGGACTGGCAGCCCTTTAGGTCTGGCCTGGAGTCCAGCACACGCCCACACCCCCTGCCCTTGCTTTAGAGGCCCCTTCTGGTGCCTGCTTCAAAGCTGCTAGTGGAAAATCCATGTTTCCTTGTTTAAATCCAGATCCTGCTGCACCCCCACACCCCCCCCCATGCTTGCTCCCTCCCTCAGGCAGCAAAGCAGGACCAGGAGCTGTGCTTGGCTTTCCCAGTTTCTCTTAAACAGGATCAGTTGGTTTTTTGTTTTTGTTTTTTTAAGCTGAAGGTGAAGTGTAACAAGATGGCAAACCCTGAATTCCTCCAAGCTCTCCAGGAAGTGCTGAACACTTAACTCCTGCCTGCTTGAATCAGTTGTGGGAGCCCTTAGGGGGAGACCAGACCTGTCAGACATCACTGGGCTGCTCTGACAAAACATTGCCTTCTCCTTAAGCAATTCCTCCTCTCCAGCTCTGGAGCTTACCTAGCACTAGAGGCTGCAGCTCTGAGTTAGTTCTTGCTGACATAAATCCAAGAAAACCTGAATAAACCAATTCCTCGGGCACGTGGCAGAGAGGAGAGGTGTCAAGGAGACTCCTCAGGAGCAGGATCCTCTGCTAGGATGAGTCTGAGCCCCAGGGAGCACCCACAGAGAAGGTGCTGGGCAGTGATTTCCTGCTGGTCCCCATCCCCTTTGCTTAGGCTCTCTGCTGGAATGAGTCTGAGCCCCAGGGAGCACCCACAGGGTGGGGGACAGCATCTTCCTGCTGGTCTTCAGTATCCCTTTTGCTGGGGCTCTCTGCCAGGATGAGTCTGAGCCCCAAGGAGCACCCACGGGGTAATGGGCAGCATCTTCCTGCTGCCCCCCACCATCCCCTTTGCTGAGGCTCTGGTGAGCTGTTGATGAGCAGAATCCTTGCCTCTATTGGGTGAACTTGCCCTTGGGGACCTCTTTCTCCGTGGGCTAAGAGGTGAGCAAGCTTCAGTTCCCTAAAGCAGGCCCCTGGGTGGCTTAAATCTTGTGCTCAGTGGGGGAGAGCCAAGGTGAGGCATGGATCCTTGGGCAGCTGGAGCCTCCTGGTGAGGCTGAGCCATTAAGCAGTGCCTGGCTCCAGCAGTGCAGAAGGCAGCTTCTCCTCAGCCCCCTGCATCTCACCTCCCAGTTTCTTCCAGCACTTCCTTCTCTTAAACGGAGTGGTTAATGGAAGGGGAGCAGGGGGTCCCCTCGGGGCTGGCAGAGATGGAAGCTAATGGCCAGGCCAGGGCCCAGGGCTGGCTGAGGCTCCATTAGCTCTGCACAAAGCACAGCAGGGGGGAGCAGGGGCTGGGGGCCTTGAACACGAAGGAGCAGGGGTTGGAGCTGACTTAACTCAGCCACTCTCTGGGCCGTGCCCTCCCTAACCCCACAGCTCTCATCGCTGCCTGCCAGCCCCCAAACCACTACCCAAAGCTTGGCACTGCTGCAGCTGGAGTTCAGAGGCCCTGGTTGACCCAGTGCCTGGCTCAAATATCACTGTCCAGGCTGGGAGGGAGAGTTTGGGTTGAATTTTCCTCTTTTCTGATACAATCCATCACCTCCCACTAGCTAGGAGGCTCCCTCTGTGCCCAGGGGCTTTGCAGGATGCCATCCAGTGCACAGTGCTGGGCAAACACCTTTGGTAGTGGTGGTAACTGTTTTCCCACCACCTTTTTTTTTTTTTTTCTGGTTTCTATTTTGATTTCTTATCCAAAAATAATAATAAAAAGAGAGAGGAAAAAAAAAAAATCCCCCTCCTGACCCTTCCCCACACACACAAGATGCTGTAAATTTCAAACCTTAGTAAAAATAAACTTTTTTTGGTGGGGGGGAATAGAGCAATGCAGAAGTTTCTGGCTTGGAAAAGGTCTCCCTCTCTTTCCAGTGAGACACTGGCACAGGTGGAGGGTGGTGAGACACTGGCACAGGTTGCCCAGGGAGGTTGTGGAGCACAGAATCACCCAACGTGATCAAAGATCACGTTGGGTGATTCTGTGCTCCACAACCTCCCTGGAGGTGTTCAGCACCAGGCTGGATGAGTCCTTGAGTGACCTGTGCTAGTGGGAGGTGTCCCTGCCTCTGGCAGAGGGTTGGAACTGGCTGAGCTTTGAGGTCACTTCCAACCTTACCATTCTCTGAAGGTTTTAATAGGACAAGAGGAAATGGTCTTTAAGTTGCTCCAAGGGGAAGGTTTACACTCACAGGATGTCAAAGGGAGCCAAAGAGCTCATCCAGTCCAAGCCCCCTGCCAGAGCAGGACCCAGACACAGGGCACACAGGAATACATCCAGACAGGGCTTGAAAGGCTCCAGAGAAGGAGGAAGGTTAAGACATGAACAAAGGTTGCCAAGGGCAGTGGTGGAGTCCCCATCCCTGGAGGGCTTTCAGAGCCATGGAGCTGTGCTGCTGAAGGCCATGGTTTAGTGGTGCCCTGGCAGCGCTGGGTTCAGGGTTGGACTTGGTGATCTTTAAAGTCATCCTCTGGTTTTATGATTCTGTTCAACAGCAGCTCCAGACAAGCGTCTCGGTCCCAGCAGGCAGGGAGCCTGCCGCTGGGGGCTGCTCTGAGCAGTGCAGGCTGAGAGCAGTGGCAGTGAACGTTCCCCACAGCAGCGTTAGGTGGCTCTGCTGGAGCTGCCTTGCACCGCAGCCTGCTTCACTTCAGCCACGGGCGGCTTCAAGCTCCTCGAGCGTTTTTGTCCTTGCCCCACGAGGTTGTCATCCCAGCGCAGTGAAGGGGATGATCCAGTCCAGCTCCCCTGCTAGAGCAGGGGCACCCAAGGCAGCTTGCCCAGCATCACCATGCCCAGGGGGGTTTGGAAGCTCTCTGGAGAAGGAGACTCCGCAGCCTGCTCCAAGCCTCCAGCACCCTCACACCAAACAAGTTTCTCCTCCTGTTCAGATGGAACCTCCTGGCTGCCAGTTTGTGCCCACTTGGTACAGGCTTGATATTAGGAGCAAGCTGTTGCCAGAGAGAGTGATTGGCATTGGGATGGGCTGCCCAGGGAGGTGGTGGAGTGCCCATCCCTGGAGGTGTTCAAGACAAGCCTGGATGGGGCACTTAGTGCCATGGTCTGGGTGATTGGCTAGGGCAGGGTGATAGGTTGGGCTGGGTGAGCTTGGAGCTCTCTTCCAGCCTGGCTGATTCTGTGATTTCACTGCCCCTTGTCCTGGCACTGGGCACCACTGGAAAGTGTCTGGCCCCATCCTCCTGTCCCCCACTCTTTAGCTCTGGCTGCTCTTCTCCAAGCCCAAAGGCTTCCTCCTCCCTCCTTCCTGTTCCACTTGTGTCCAGCTGCCCCTAGCACCAGCCTCACTCTCTGGGCAGCACCCCAGGGCCACACCCCTGCTGCAGCCTGTCCTCCTCGGGCACTGAAACAGGAACCTTCAGGCTCCATTTTGCTTCATTTTCCAGCAGCCCTCACTACAGCTCAGAGCCTTTTCCACCCAGCTGCCAGGGCCAGTTCCTCATCCCATGCCCAAGCCGTGCTCCTGGCCCCATCACCCCCCACCCTCACCACCACCACTCCCCAGCCCATTGCCCTTTGGGTGGTGCAACCTTTTTATTGCCCAATTCCAAACCCCATTTGCCCAAACTCCACTCTGTGGAGGGTCCCTTCAGCCCAGGGTGGGGCCATGGCTAGAAGATGTGGGTGTAGAAGACATCAACGTTGTCAGCATAGTCCAAGGGCAGAGCCTGGCCAATGTTCCTGGCACCCAGACGGGCACCCCCCAGGGCAGAGGAACGTTTCAGCTTCAGGAGGCTGAAGCGGGAGAAGGCCTGGCCAGGAGCCTCCCCCCGTGCCTGTGCCAGCACCTGGATGAACCCTGCCAGGGGGCACAGGGAGAGCTGGGGTGATGGGGGACACAGGGGACCCTCTGGGGAGCCCCACATCCCAGCTGCCAGGACAGGAGCCCCCCCTGGAACCCAGCATCCAGCCTTGAGCTCCTGGGAACCTCCCATCCCAGAGTGCAACTCCCAGACCCCCCATGGTGTGGATTCCAGAGCATGCCCCAGTGCCACCATCCCAGAGTGGATCCCAGAGCATCCCCCAGTGCCACCATCCCAGAGCGGATCCCAGAGCATCCCCCAGTGCCACCATCCCAGAGTGGATCCCAGAGCATCCCCCAGTGCCACCATCCCAGAGTGGATCCCAGAGCATCCCCCAGTGCCACCATCCCAGAGTGGATCCCAGAGCATCCCCCAGTGCCACCATCATGGTGTGGATCTCAGATCATCCCCTAGTGCCACCATCCCAGAGTGGATCCCAGAGCATGCCCCAGACCCCGCCATGGTGCTGTGCAGCCTGGAGTGGGTCCCCAGCAGCCCCTGTGGCTCCCCTCACCTGCCTTCATCCTCTCCCAGCTGTTCCAGACAGAGCCCACACAGACGATGGGCAGCCCCAGCTCGCCCAGGAACAGGCTCTGGAGGGGGGGGAGGAAGGCAGCAGGTGAGATCAGGCACACCAAATTCCACCCCCTCCTCCCTTCCCCATCCCTGCTGGCTCTCACCCTGTCGATCTTGGGCAGCACAGCCACAACGTGGCGAGCCAGGACCTCACCAGCCTTGTGGAAGATGTGGCAGCAGAGTGGGTCCCCAGCCTGGGCACCTGGGGATGGGGGGGGATTAGGATGGGGATCTGGGACCCCCCCACACACACACCCCTGCTCCAGCTCCCACAGTCTGGGCTGGACTGGCTGGGCACATCCTTTCCCCTCCCCTAGTGAGGAGGGCAAAGGGTAACTGGGCCAAAGGGTGTGCCAGGGCAGAGATCGGGCCCAGGCAGGTGTCACAGGGAGGGTGACAGTAATGGGGTGAGGATGGGCAGCCCAAATCTCCCCCAGGGATCACCCCAGCCCCCACATACAGCTCTCTGCCCCCTCTGCACCCTACCCTCGGCCAGCTTCTGGCAGAAGCCTGCAAACTTGGACTTCTCGAAGGTGCGGTAGAGGTGAGTCAGGAGGCCCATCCTGTCCGACACCTGCAGTGCCAGCTGCCAGCTCTGCCCCATGCCTGCCAGCACAGGGCACCCCCTGGGACCCTCCCATCCTGCACTGCAAGCCCCACACCCCTCCATTCTGGAGTGCATCCTGGAGCATCCCCCAGTGCCACCATCCCAGAGTGGATCCCAGAGCATGCCCCAGTGCCACCATCCCAGAGTGGATCCCAGAGCATCCCCCAGTGCCACCATCCCAGAGTGGATCCCAGAGCACGCCCCAGTGCCACCATCCCAGAGTGGATCCCAGAGCATCCCCCAGTGCCACCATCCCAGAGTGGATCCCAGAGCATCCCCCAGTGCCACCATCCCAGAGTGGATCCCAGAGCATCCCCCAGTGCCACCATCCCAGTGTGGATCCCAGAGCATCCCCCAGTGCCACCATCCCAGAGTGGATCCCAGAGCATCCCCCAGTGCCACCATCCCAGAGTGGATCCCAGAGCATCCCCCAGTGCCACCATCCCAGAGTGGATCCCAGAGCATCCCCCAGTGCCACCATCCCAGAGTGGATCCCAGAGCATCCCCCAGTGCCACCATCCCAGAGTGGATCCCAGAGCATCCCCCAGTGCCACCATCCCAGAGTGGATCCCAGAGCATCCCCCAGTGCCACCATCCCAGAGTGGATCCCAGAGCATCCCCCAGTGCCACCATCCCAGAGTGGATCCCAGAGCATCCCCCAGTGCCACCATCCCAGAGTGGATCCCAGAGCATCCCCCAGTGCCACCATCCCAGAGTGGATCCCAGAGCATCCCCCAGTGCCACCATCCCAGAGTGGATCCCAGAGCATCCCCCAGTGCCACCATCCCAGAGTGGATCCCAGAGCATCCCCCAGTGCCACCATCCCAGAGTGGATCCCAGAGCATCCCCCAGTGCCACCATCCCAGAGTGGATCCCAGAGCATCCCCCAGTGCCACCATCCCAGAGTGGATCCCAGAGCATCCCCCAGTGCCACCATCCCAGAGTGGATCCCAGAGCATCCCCCAGTGCCACCATCCCAGTGTGGATCCCAGAGCATCCCCCAGTGCCACCATCCCAGAGTGGATCCCAGAGCATCCCCCAGTGCCACCATCCCAGATTGGATCCCAGAGCATCCCCCAGTGCCACCATCCCAGAGTGGATCCCAGATCATCCCCAGTGCCACCATCCCAGAGTGGATCCCAGAGCATCCTCCAGTGCCACCATCCCAGTGTGGATCCCAGAACCCCTCTCAGATCCCAGCACAGAGTCCCTCTCCTCCAGGAGGCCACAGCAGCACCTGGAAGTAGTTGAACATGGCCTGCTTGACGTAGCCCACATCGTGGGGTGGCACCTCCAGGTTGTCCATGCAGTCAAAGACCATCTTGACGGCCTGGTGCGCGATCCAGTAGGCTGCAGAGGGGGCACAGAGCCAGCTGGTACCCCACCAGAACCCATCCCCGTGCCCTTGCCCACCCACCCCCCTCACCTGAGCCTTCATCCCCCATCATGTGTCCCCAGCCACCACAGCCTGTCTCCGACCCGTCGGGGTTGATGAGCTTGCAGTTGGAGCCAGTGCCCGAGATGAGGACGATGCCACCTGTGGGGTCAAAGCCAACGGGAGGCGGGGGAGGGCACACACATGGTCACCTCCCCACCCCACCTTGCCACCAGGGTGTGCCTCTTGCTGTCCCCTACCGCGGTCGGTGGCGGTGGCCATGGCCCCGACAACGTCGGTGGTGATGTAGTAGCTCTGGCTCAGGTTGGGGAAGCGCTGGTGGAGCTCCTGGGTCAGCTTGCTGATGGCATCCTTCTGATCACCCCCGCTGAGGGACAGCCCCTGCCCCGTGTTGGGGGGTCCTCGTCACGCCCCCCAGATGGGACACAGGGAGCCAGAGCATCCTTAGGAGGGAGGATGCTGCTCCTAGGGTGGAGGGGGGGGCATGGCAGGGGCCTTACCAGTGAGCGGAGGGGGACACGGGGGTCAGCCCCAGCTTTGCTCTTGGCCTCGCTGACCATCTGCTCGATCCTCTCCAGGCACTTCTCAGAGCCAATGAGCTGAGAGCCAAGGTGGGGACATGCTACAGAACCCCCCAACAGCCCCGGGCTCCCCCCTGGGGTGGTCCCACCTAGCCAAAAGTTCTTCATCGGTAGCCACATGTGGCTGGCAACACCCCAGCACCATCTCTGGTGGCCTCATTCTACCCAGGGAGCTTGGGGACAACCAGGGCCAGCCCCACACCATGTCCTCATGTGTGCCCCCCACCCTGGGCTGGGTAAGGAGCACAGGATNGACTCTCTCCAGCAGATCCCTGTCCCTCTGAAACCGGGGCTGGCCCTCAGCTCACCCAGTGGTTTGTGCAGGGTCCCTCTGTCTCAGCCAGGATCCGGCCATCTCCAGAGACCAGCACCACCCTGGAGTGGGTGGCCCCGCTGCAGAGACAGGTGGAGGGCACTGCTAGCACCACCCCGTGCGTGTGTGCCCAGTACCGGTGTGGCAGGGACCCTCCCTCAGCCCCATCACCTGACTCTGCCTCTCCCCTGGGACCTCCGGCAGCCCCCAAAGCAGCCCTTGCAGGTCCTGGGGGGGATGTGGGACCAGGAATGGTCTCACATCCAATTGACTGGATGGGCTATAGACCAATAGACTGGATGGGCTTCCCTGGTGGGACCCGGGACAAGGATGGGGGAGGCACACCAGGACAGGGGACTCTGGAGGTCCTGGCCCCACCATGCACCCCCGAAACCAGCCCTGAGTGGTGGAACCAGGATGGAAGTCCGTGGGAGGGGCGCAGACCTGGTAGAGCTTCCCGGAGGTTCAGTCCCGACCAGGTAGCTCCTGCAGCCCTTCAAGCAGCCCCGAGGGGTGCCGGGGGGGCGCTGACCAGGATGGGGCTGGGTCTTAGGGGTAGGCAGGACCAGAGCGGGGGGGCAGTGGGACCAGAGTTGGTGGCCTCGGTGGGGGCACACACCAGGACGGGGCTTCCGGGGCGATATGGGACCAGGATGAGGGACTTCGGAGAGGGAAAGGGGAAAAGGGGACACCAGATTGAGGGCATCTGGCAGGGAGTCGGGGGGGGGCTGCTGCTGACCTCCTTCCTACCCCTTTGACCACCGTCCCCGTCCCTCCACTCCCAGGCTGGGGAGGGTTCCCGGGTGGAGGGGGGGTCCCCGGGGAGCGATCAGGATTCG
>WBNM01015979.1:133371-149264 GCA_013399055.1 Ramphastos sulfuratus | reverse complement strand
AATTAAGTCAAAAATTCTATTTTTAAATCCTTTTTTTTTTTTTTTTTTTTTCAATTCAGTAATGGAAAACTCCTCAGAAGCTGCCAGTGGCACAGCAAGGAGAGCAGGGCAGGAGGTGAGGGCTCTTGAGCAGTAAAAGCAGAGCCCTGGGGACTCCAGCCAGCAGGCAGTGGTGAAGATCAGTCACTTCCATGTCCCTTCTACTGAGTCTTTTGAATCCTGATTTTTCCCTTCCACTTAACCACAGAGCCAGGGCAGGTCGTGGTGTGTTTTTCCGGCTGACAAGTCCCATTTTTTCCCTGCCGGTGGTGGCCTGGTGTTACAGATGTTAATGACACACGTTGCTTTCAGCTGAACCAGGCTCGGCCACCTCGGTAACCGGATTAGAGCGGCGAAACCCCATCAATATTTAACGGGAGAGCAGCGGAAAAGGCATCCCCGAGGCTACCGCTGCGACCAGAGGGGGAGATGCCGGGGGAGGGCTGCAAGGAGCCTGCTCGGCTGCTGGGAAGGGGAAAGGTTTGGGGCTGGCTCCTCAGAACCAGCTCCTGTAGGAGCTGGTTTGGGTCAAACTCCTTCATTTCTCATGGATAGTTAAGAGCAGAAGAAAAGGCACCCCTGAGGCTACCGCTGCGGCGAGAGGGGGAGAAGCTGGGGGAGGGCTGCAAGGAATCTGCTCGGCTGCTGCGGAGGGGAGAGGTTTGGGGCTGGCTCCTCAGAACCAGCTCCTATGGGAGCCTGGTTTGGGTTCAAATCCCCCCGTTCCTCATGGATAATTAACGGGAGAGCAGCGGAAAAGGCACCCCCGAGGGTACAGCTGCGGCCAGAGCGGGAGACGCTGCGGGAGGACCGCAGGGAGTCTGCTCGGCTGCTGCAGAGGGGAAAGGTTTGGGGCTGGCTCCTCGAAACAAGCTCCTGTAGGAGTCTGGTTTGGGTCAAACCCCTTCGTTCCTCATGGATAGGTAATAGGAGAGCAGCGGAAAAGGCATCCCCGAGGCTACGGCTGCGGCCAGAGAGGGAGACGCCGGGGGAGGGCTGCAAGGAACCTGCTCGGTGCCTGCTGCGGAGGGGAAAGGTTTGGGGCTGGCTCCTCTGAACCAGCTCCTGTAGGAGCCTGGTTCCCTGCCCTGAAACGTGAGGATCCTTGGAAACCTAGAGCATTTGGGGAATCGTGTTAGGATCTGGGGAATGAGGTGGAAAATGTGGGGAGTAGGATGTGAAATCTGGGGGATAAGTCGAAAAGTTTGGGGAATAAGGTACGAAGCCTGGGAAATAAGGTGCAGGGTCCAGGGAATAAGGTGTAAAGTCTGGGGAATAAGATGCAGAATCTGGGGAGTAGGATGTAAAATCTGGGAATAAGGTTCAGGATATAAGGAATAAAGTGTGAAAACTAAGGAATAAGGGATAAAACCTGGGAAATAAGGTACAGGAGCTGGGGAATGAGGTGTGAAATGTGGGAAATGAAGTAGATGTAAGGAATAGGATGTGAGAGCTGGGAAATAAGGCCCAAAATGTAGAGAATAAAACATAAAGCTAGGGAATAAGGTAGGAAATCTATGGGATAAGGTGTAAAACCTGGAGAAGAAAGTAGAAAATCTGGAGAATAAGATGAAATCTGGGAAATAAGATACAGGATCTAGGGAATAAGGTGGCAAAGGTGAGGAATAAGGTGTAAAATATTGGGAATAAGGTGCAAAAGGTGGGGAATAAAGTGTAAAATACTGGGAATAAAGTGCAAAATGAGGGGAATAATGTACAAAAGATGGGGAATAAGGTGTAAAATATTGGGAATAAGGTGCAAAGTATTGGGAATAAGGTGCAAAAGGTGGGGAATAAAGTGTAAAATCCAGGGAATAAGGTGTAAAATGTGGGGAATAAGGTACAAAAGATGAGGAATAAGGTGTAAAATATTGGGAATAAGGTGCAGAAGGTGGGGAATAAGGTGTAAAATCCAGGGAGTAAGGTGCCAAAGGTGGGGAATAAGGTGGAAAATCCAGGGAGTGAGATGTAGAATCTCTCCTTATCCGCAGGCCTGAGGCAAGGACGCTCCGGAGTCCACCTGCAGAGGCTTTGCAGGGAGCTCTGGCTCGGAAAGCAGCGTTGGATTCTCCCTTGGAGCGGTTAAAAGTCACACGGATGAGCACACAGCTGCTCCCCAGGCTCCCTCCCTGCCAGCTCCGCCGTGGAGCTCCCCCACGGGAGCGCAGCCTGGCATCGATTTTCATGGGTGTTTGGAGGGAGCAGTCAGGGGAGAGGAATGCACTCGATACGGAGCGGGCGGGGGAAAGGGCAGGCTGCGGCAGCAGCCAAAGGACACAGCCAGGTGGGGCTGAATCCCAAAATAAAAACAAAAAAAACGGCTGGGTTGGGTCCCTGCTGATGGGGATCCTGATGGGAATTGCTCCAAAAGCTGAGGTTGGGTCCCTGCTGCTGGGGATCCTGATGGGAATTGCCTCAAATGCTGAGGTTGGGTCAGTTCTGATGGGGATCCTGATGGGAATTGCTCCAAAAGCTGAGGTTGGGTCCCTGCTGATGGGAATCCTGATGGGAATTGCCTCAAATGCTGAGGTTGGGTCAGTTCTGATGGCAATCCTGATGGGAATTGCCTCAAATGCTGAGGCTGGGTCCCTGCTGATGGGAATTGCTCCAAAAGCTGAGGTTGGGTCCCTTCTGATAGGAATCCTGATGGGAATTGCTCCCAAAACTGAGTTTGGGGCAGTTCTGATGGGAACTGGCTCAAAAGCTGAGGTTGAGTCACTTCTGATGGAAATCCTGATGGGAATTGCCTCAAATGCTGAGGTTGAATCCCTTCTGATGGGAATTCTGATGAGAATTGCCAAAAAAAATCTGAGTTTGGGTCAATTCTGATGGGAATTGGCTCAAAATCTTGGTTTGGGTCCTTTCTGATGGGATTTGGCCCCAAGAAAAGCTGAGTTTGGGTCCCTTCCAATAGGAATTCTGATGGGAACTGCCCCAAAATCTGAGGCTGGGTTCCTCCTGATGGGAATTGGCCCCAAGAAAAGCTGGGTTTGGGTCCCTTCCAACAGGAATTCTGATGGGAACTGCCCCAAAATCTGAGGCTGGGTTCCTCCTGATGGGAATTGGCCCCAAGAAAAGCTGGGTTTGGGTCCCTTCCAACAGGAATTCTGATGGGAACTGCCCCAAAATCTGAGGTTGGGTCCCTTCTAATGGGAATTGGCCCAAAAGCTGGGTTTGGGTCCCTTCTAGTGGGAATTCTGCTGGCAATTACCCCCAAGGCTGTGTTTTGAGGTGCTTTTGACCAAGGGAAGTGGAGCAGCAGGGGCAGGATGGTTCCAGCCTCTCTTGAGCTTCCCGAACTGGTCCCAGTGCTGCTTTCCCTGTGGTTTTTTTTTGCCTCCCTTTTTCCAGTGAGAGGCTGTGCTCAGCCAGCTGACATTCAGCCTTCAGCCTTGCTGAGCTGCCCCAGCTCACCAAGCAGCTTTTCCTTGTCTGCTTTCCACATGGCAGCCCTCAGGTGTCTGGAGAATCCAGCGGCCGGGATGGGAAGCGGTGGAGAATTAGAACGAGGAGCTCCTCGCCTTAAATATTTCAGTTCAAGTTGTCTGAGCCTTGGAGAGGAGAGAGAAAAATCTGTAAAGAGCAGAGATGGAGTAGGGTAGCACAGCCTTGGGGACATCCTGGATCTCCCCCCTCCCTACATCCTGTGGGATCAATGGGCAGAGGCCAGTGGGATGAGGTTTGCCAGGTCCTGCACTTGGGTCACAGCAACCCCAGCAATGCTCCAGGCTTGGGGTGGAGTGGCTGGAAAGTGCCAGGTGGAAAAGGACCTGGAGGTGTTGGTTGACCCCCCAGCAGCTGGACATGACCACAGGGGACCACAAAGGCCAGATCAGCAATGGTGTGGCCAGCAGGAGCAGGGCAGGGGTTGTGCTCCTGTGCTAGCACTACTGAGGCTGCACCTCAAATCCTGGGTTCAGGTTTGGGTCCCTTACTGCAAGAAGGACATTGAGGTGCTGGAGTGTGTCCAGAGAAGGGCAACAGAGCTGCTGCAGTGTCTGGAGCGTGAATGAGGAGCAGCTAAGGGAGAAAAGGAGGCCAAGGGGAGACCTTCTGAAGGGAGGTTGGAGCCAGGTGGGAGTTGGTCTCTTCTCCCAAGGAACAAGTGATGAGATGAGAGGAAACAGCCTCGAGTTACTCCAGGGGAGGTTGAGGTTGGACATGAGGAACAATTTCTTCCCCTTGAGGGTTGTCAAGCCCTGGATCAGGCCTTTTAAACTTCGGAGGGGGTTCAAATCTGTGCAGATGTGATGCTGAGAGCCATGGTTTGGTGGTGACCTGGCAGTGCTGGGTTAAGGATTGGATTTGATCATCTTGAAGGGGCTACTGGGGACCTCAGTCTCATCCTTGGAGGCTTCACCCCTGAGCATCACTTGGGTGCCAGGGGTCATGGGTGCTCCCCAGCATCAGGGTACTGGGCGACATGGCTTTGACTGAACTCTACTCCCCCAGGAACAGGCAAATCCATGTGCTGGAGGTTTGGGGGGCACCATGCAATGGCTGTGGGTGCAGAACATGGCCCCAGCAGAGCCTCACCAGCTCTCCCTGGGGCTGGGCCTGTCCTGAGGCTCCCCTGGCTGGGGCTGCCTGCAGGACTGAGGAGGCTGAAGCAGCACTGTGGCCTCCAAGCCTGAGATGCTAGGAACAAGTTCTGCAGCATGAGGGTGATGGAGCAGTGGAACAGGTTGCCCAGGGAGGTGGTTGAGGCTCCATGCCTGAAGATATTCCAAGTGAGGCTGGACAGGGCTCTGGGCAACTTGATCTAGTGGAGGATGTCCCTGCTGGCTGCAGGGGGGGTTGGACAGGATGACCTTGGGAGGTCCCTTCCAGCCCAGCCCATTCTGTGATTCTGTGCTCTGAGGGTTTTCCCTCCCCAGAGCTCCCTGGGGTCCCACACAAGCTGCAGAGGGCAACCATGGGGTGCCCAGCTAGGGGCTTATGGTCCCAGTCCTCCTGCCAGCAGATGAGGCTCAGAGCCTTCCCACAGCCTCCACTGGCACCAAGAAGTGTCTCACACCCCCCAGGCAGCTGCACTGGCATACAGCAGGGGCCAGTGTCATGGGTGGGTATCCCCAGACCGTGGGGTGGGGTGGACATGAAGCACTGCAGCTCATTCTGCCCTGGCATGAGCCCACATCCCTTTGGGCTCTGGGTGCCATTTACCTCCCCAAATGTGGAGACTTCAGGCTGTGAAGGTGCAGGGGACACAAATATCTCCGTGTTCCTTGTGTCCCTGCCCAGCTGCCAGGCACCCAGGGTGGCAGGAGGGTGAGTGCCCCCCCTGGGTATCTCAGCAGTCCCAACTCACTGCCACGCCCTCGCCTGACACTTGTCTCTCCAATGACAACAGGGACCTGGTGCCACCTCACTTTAATCAGAGCACTGCTGGAAAATGAGGGTGACAGCTCCGTGCCCCCTCCTCATTGTGGCCGTGTGGCTCTGCTGGCACTGTGGTTGCCCACCTCTACCCCAGCTCCTCTTGGCCTCTGGACAAGCAGGTAAGGGGACGGGTCCTGGGGAGGCCACTTGAGACCCGGGGTCTGAATGGGACCCTGTCCCCACTCCCTGGAGCTGTGCTGGTATCCTTGTCTCCTGGGGAGAGACAGGCAGACAGATGTGAGAGGAGAGCAAGAGCAGAGCCCGTGGGCAGCTGTGCCAGCACCCAGCAACTGGTCACTGCTGCTGGGACCTCAGAGCATCGGTCAGGCTCTGGTGGGACAGCAGAGGGCACATCACTGCCACCCCAGGGAGCTCACCCAGCCCAGAACCACACCAACCCCACTCCATACCGGGATCCGGGCTCCTCGCAGCCCCAGCACCCTCCCGGTCCTGCTGTGAGGGTCCGGGGGCGGGTGAGAGGGTGGGCAAGGAGTGCGTGTTGGCATCGACCACCCGGCGCCGCCGCTGCAGGATGGACTCCAGCTGCCTGTCCCTGCCCTTCAGGCTGCCCTGCCGCCCGCTCGCCCTCCTGCTCGCCCTCCTGCTCGCCCTGCTCACGGCACCCTGGGCAAAACCAACTGCTGGGGGGGGGGGGTCACACCCAGGAGCAGGCAGCCCTGTCCGCAGCCAGCCAGGACAGCCCCGTGCGACTCCACGCAGGGTGGCTGCGGCTGGGGAGAGCATCCCCACGCGCCCTGGTGCCACCCTGCCTTGGCACCGGGATGCTCACCAAGAGGTTCTGCAGCTCCAGCACTGTGCTCCTTCTCTTGCCAGCCGCCAGACTCTGGGGGACAGGAGGGCTGAGATGTGGCTGTGTCCTGCCAGCTCTGTGGCTGCTGATGGTCTCCCCAGCCCTGGGGCTTCCCAGGAGCATTCCCCTCCCAGGTCCCTGCCTACCTGGTCCAGGGGCAGCTGCCCCTTGGTGGGCTTCAGGACCACTCCATTCTTTATCCTCTCCATCATCTCCTGCACAGCTCGAGCCTTAGCATCGTCAGCTTCTGCCTTGGCTGTGCAGGGGGCACCATGCTGAGGCCCCACACACTCATCACAGGGCTCAGGCCCTGCAATCCCCCTCAATGCCCAGGGTCCCTCCCATGACCCACCACTGTGTGCCACACTGCCAGGGGCTCATGCCCCACCCATGTTGGACAAGGACAGGGGTGCTGGGACCCTGAGCACCCTCCTTTGGGGGAGGGCAGGGGGCTGGCAGGGTGCCCCTCACCATGAGACCTTAGACTACTGCTTGTGTGGGTGGAAGATGCAGCACTGGCAAATTTCTGCCCCAGAGACATCCTGTGCCAAGGACTCTCCCATGGGAGAGTGCCAGGGGACCCTGTGTGGCACCAGTGCCACCCTGGAGTTGGGGGAAACTCACTGTGCCGCCGGTTTGCCAGCCCCTTCCTCTGCCTGATGGTGGCGAGCGGGCTGGAAGGGAGAGGGGAGGTGAGAGCCAGCCCGGGCTGCACCCATGGCTACACCCCTGGGTAGTGCCACTTACTCCACGGGGACAGCAGGTGTGGGTGGTGGCAGCGGTGGTGGAGGTGGTGGTGTGGGCACAGCTGGCTCAGGGGTCTGACTCTGCCAGGGTGGGTTCTGCTGCAGCTTCTCCTGGAGCAGTCTCACTGCAATAGTGCATGGTTGGAGCTGGTGGCCCTGGGACCTCAAGCCCACCCCTACCACGGGGTTCTGCCCAGGCTGGAGAGGTGCCCAGGTGCCCACCTTCCTCCTCCAGCCCCACCAGTCGCTTCTCAGCCTCCTGCAGCTGCTCCTTCAGCTGCAGCTTCTCAGCCTCTGCTGCAGCCAGGGCAGCTTGGGCCAAACCCAGCTCCTCCGGCTCCGGTCTCATCCTCAGCTGCTCCTCCAGATCCTTCACCTGTGGGGGTGGGGGCACTGGCAGAGCTGGGTGCAGCCCAGGAGCTGGAGACCCCCAATGCCGTCCCTGTCAGGGATGCAAATGCTCCACAGCTCCACAAGTTGGTCACTGGGAAGGAGCTTCAAGCTGATTTCAGGGCAGCTCTCAGCTGAGCAGTAGGAGCCTGGGGGGCTGGGGGTTGCTAGCCCAGTGTGGGGGGGCCCCCACCATGTGGTACAGCTCAGCTGTGGGACCCTCTCCAGAAGGTGACAGTGGGAATTCATGGAACAACCTCTCCATGCTTGGCACACAGCATGGGATGGCTGTGGAGGGGGTGTGGAAGGCTCATAGCTGATCCCCGCACCCAGGGGCAAGACCTTACCAATCCCAGAGCCACGATGGGACCCAGTCCTGGTCCCCCTCCCTGCCACATCACTCATCTTTTCTGGATCGTTCCTCACCTGCTGCTGCTGCTCCTGCTTGGCCTTCTCCAGCTCCTGGCTCAGGTGCTCCAGCTCCTGCAGAGCTGCCAGCAGCTGGGCGCTGGGCCCTGCGCTCCGCAGCAGGATGGAGCTCTGCCTGTTGGCCTCCTTCTTCTGCACCAGCATCTGCCCACGGGCGCAGGGTGCTCAGCGAGGGACTGAACCCCTGGGCTTGCCCCCCGGGGCAGGCAGGGAGCAAAACCCAGCCAACCACAGCCCAGGGGACCAGAGCAGGAGCCTGGGAGCATCCTCATCCTCTTGGGATCAAGGAAAAGGCAGAGGTGGGAGAATCAAGGAGCGGTTTGGGTGGGAAGGGAGCTTTGAAGTGCATCCAGTCCAAGCCACCTGCAGTTAGCAGGGACACCTGCAGCTAGAGCAGGTTGCTCAGAGCCCCAGACCTGGAATGGTTCTGGGCATGGGGCATCTGCCACCTTTCTGGGCAACCTGGGCCAAGGTCTCTCCACCAGCACTGGAAAAAATTTCTTCCTTCTCTGCAGTCTGAATCTCCTCTTTCAGTTTCAGACCATTCCCCTTGTCCTGTCACAGCAGGCCCTGCTAAATAGTCTGTTCCCAGCTTTCTCCCAGGCCCCTTCAAGTCCTGAAAGGCTGTCAGAAGCCTTCTGGAGCACTTTCTATACCCAGGCTGAACGCCCCCAGCTCTCTCAGCCTGGCCTCCCAGCAGAGGGCTTCCAGACTCCCAGCATGGCTGTGGTCTCCTCTGGCTCTGCTCCAACAGGTCTGTGCTGTGCTGAGGGCTCCTGAGCTGCCCCCAGCACTGTAGGGTGGGGTCTGGGCAGGGCAGAGCTGGGCGAAGCAGAACAGAGCTGGGCAGAGCAGAGCAGAGCAGAGCTGGGCAGAACAGAACTGGGCAGAGCAGAGCAGAGCTGGGCAGAGCAGAGCAGAGCAGAGCTGGGCAGAACAGAGCTGGGCAGAGCAGAGCAGAGCAGAGCTGGGCAGAGCAGAGCTGGGCAGAGCAGAGCAGAGCAGAACTGGGCAGAGCAGAGCTGGGCGAAGCAGAGCTGGGCGAAGCAGAACAGAGCTGGGCAGAGCAGAGGGACAGAATTCCCTCCCTCTGAACTGGCAGATTGCAGTGAGGGGCCCTGTGGTGTGGGTACCTGTCCCCTCCCCCAAGCACCCAAAGGCAGGGTGCCCTGGGACCCATCCACACCTCATGGGCGAAGGCTTCAGCATGCAGGCGCAGGTCCTGCTCCAGCTCCAGCTTCTGCATGGCCTCACAGTAGTCCTGGGTGACAATCTGGGACACTGCCAGAGACAGCAGGGGCTTGGTGGGGCTGGCACCAGCTCAGGGGGTCCTCAGCACAGTCACCACCCATGGATGAGGGCACCCATGTCCCAGCAACCCCACTGCAGCTCCCAGTGCTGCACCATAGCCTTCGGCCTCACTAGGCTGGGTGGCACTGGGGAGCTGCCAGCTTGCAGTGTGGCATGGAGGGGACATGGCCATGAAGATCTGGCACCCAGCTCACCTCTCTTGAAGGACTTCAGTGCTCGCTGGCTGGTGCCCAGGGCTACCCACAGCTGCTGCTTCTCCTTCTGCTCCTTCTCCAGCTGCAGCAAGACAAGCCCCAGCTCAGCCCAGGGGTCCTGCCATGCCCACCCCATCCTTTCTGGGACATCATCAGGGAGGCAGTGAGGAGCTGAAGAGGGAGGGTCTGTCCCCCAAAACCTGTCCTGAGCTCATAGAAGAGCTGCAGAACCAGGGAAGGAGAGGAAGAAGGAGGATGATGAAGGAGAAGCCTGCCCTGTGCCAGTGGAGGTCCCAGGAGGTACCTGGTCCTGCAGCTCCTGGTTGTGCCTCTGCAGCTCCTGCACCTGCGTTGTGAGGTCTTTCTGCTGTGCCAGCAGCCAGGAGATCTTCTCCTGCAGATCTGGGAGCCAAGAGGGCAGCGAGAGGTGGGAAAGAGGGAATGAAGGAGTGGGAAAGAGGAGCACAGCCTTCCCTGAGAAGCAGGCTGGTGGGGCTGCAGCAGCCCCCTCCCCAGCTTAGCCCTGTCCTGGCCACATCCCCAGGGACCCTGTTGAGGGCTGGTTCTGAGAGGGTGACCCAAAGGGACATCAGCGTGGCCATGGGGTGGAACAGCAGCCCAGGCCATGCTCAGCAACCTTCTCACAGTATCACAGTATCACCAAGGTTGGAAGAGACCTCACAGATCATCAAGTCCAACCCATTACCACAGACCTGGAGACTAGACCATGGCACCAAGTGCCACGTCCAAACCTGCCTTGACTCTCCTGGCCCAAAGCTGCCACTGAGCATCTCCCAAAGGTCAGCCCTTGAGCAAAGTCACAGCATCACCTCAAGGGGGCTGGAGGGAGGCATTCCCTGGGGGGTGCATCCCCCTCCGGGGGTGCATCTCTCCCAATTCCTCAGCCAAAATTGGTGACGTGGGAAAAGAGGATGGGAAAGGAGGAAGCACAAGCAGCAGGACTTTCATTTCACCTTTTGGTTTGCATTAGGCATTGAGTCCTGCTCAGAGAGTCCCCAAATCCCAGCGTGGTGGGGGTTGGAAGGGACCTCTGGAGATCACCCAGTCCAAGCCCTGCTAAAGCAGGGCACCCACAGCAGCTTGCCCAGGATCACAATGGGGTTGGTTTAGGAATCCCTCCAGAGAAGGAGACTCCACAGCCTCTCTGGGCAGCCTGCTCCAGGGCTCCAGCATCCTCACACCAAACAAGTTTCTCCTCCTGTTCAGATGGAACCTCCTGGGTTCCAGTTTGTGCCCATTGCCCCTTGTCCTGGCACTGGGCACCACTGACAAGAGTCTGGCCCCATCCTCTTGCCCTCCACCCTTTAGCTATTGACCAGCATTGCTCAGATACCCTCTGGGGCTGCTCTTCTCCAGTCCAAACAGCCCCAGGGCTCTCAGCCTTTGCTCCTCACAGAGCTGCTCCAGGGCCCTCAGCAACTTTGTAGCCTCTGCTGGACTCTCTCCAGCACTTCCCTGTCCCTCTTGACCTGGGAGCCCAGACCTGGACCCAGTGCTCCAGCTGTGGCCCTCCTAGGGCAGAGCAGAGGGCGAGGGGAACCTTCTTCAACCTGCTGCTCACCATCTCCTTAATGCACCCCAGGAGACCTTCCTGGCCCCAGGGGCACCTTGGTGGCTCCTGGGAACTTTGTCCCTCAGCACTCTCAGGTCCTTCTCCACAGAGCTGCTTCCCAGCAGGTCCTCCCCAGCTGTCCTGGTGCAGGAGGTTACTCCTCCCCAGGTGCAGGACCATGAACTTGTCCTGGCTGAGCTCCCAGGGGGTTGCCCTTGGCCCATCTCTCAGCCCAAAGGCTGCCAGGCAGCACTGCCAGCTCTGTGCCATCTGCAGCCTGGCTGAGGCTCTGCTCTCTCCCTTCACCCTGCTCGTTGATGAAGATGCTGAACGGGACTGCCCCCAGTGCTGACCCCCGGGGAACACCATCAGCTGCAGGACCTCCACCTAAGCTCTGCACCACTGATCACAGCCCTGTGAGCTCTGTCCTGCAGCCGGTTCCCAGCTCCCCTCACTGCCCTCTGACCCAAAGCCCAGGCCCAACCCAGAATGGCAGTGCCAGGCTGGATGTGGGGAACGCTGGGCTGGGGCAGGGGCTGGAGGCTTTGCCTTTGGCTCCACCGTTTCTGGGTGGGGATGCTCTGGGACCTCCCACACAAGCTCACCCCGGAGCTGCTGCTCGTACTGCTGGGCAGGGTCCAGGTCCTCCTCCGGGGGCACCTCCTTAGGTAGGGCCAGCGAGTCCGTGGGTGCCAGGCTGAGCCGCTTCAGCTGATGGTTCTCCTGCTTCACCTGCGGAGGGATGGAGACTCCTCCGCCCACTGTAGCCACTGGACCGGGTGCTCTGGGAGGGGCATACGCTGGCAGCAAGGGGCTGCGGACGCGGGGGTGCCAAGGGAGTGCCCGCCCCTACCTGGGCTGCGTAGGCTTCGGCTCGCTGCCGGCAGGTCCTCTCCACTTCAAACTCGGTCTCCAGGGCTGAGAGCTCAGCCAGCAGTGCCTGCGATGCTGGCAGTGCCCACGGATGAGTTGAAGTGCCCACCCAGCCCTTGCTGCTGCATGGGGGTCTTGGTGGGCACCCTGTCTGTTGTCACCTTACCAAGCCCTGCCAGGTCACCCAGGACCTCCTGGCACTCAACTCTGCACCCACCTTAACCACCACACTGACACCACCACCCCCAACCAGCTCCAGTGAGGGGGTGAGGCCACCCACGAGTCCCCAGGCATGGCCATGCCAGGAGGTGACTGGCATGGGGCAGGACTCACCTTGCTCAAGCTCAGCCAGTCGCTCCTCTGCGCTGCCCACCTCCTGGGCAAGGGGTGGCTGCTGCTGGGCAGAGATGTGCATGTGGCACCGTATGGGCACAGCACTGGCCTGGTATTGCACTGGCACAGCGTTGCCTTGGCATGGCATTGTGTTGGCACAGCACTGCTTTGTCATGGCACGGGCAATGCACTGCACTGATATTTCATAGGCACAGCCTCGACTTGGCATGGCATTATGCTGGCCTGGCATTGCCTTGGCACAGCATTGCCTTGGCACAATGCTGCTGGGGATGCTGTGCCCATGACCCCCTGGTGACCTGCACCATGGCACAGAGCCACAGGTGGAGGAGAGGCCACAGGAGCAGTCTGGCACCAACCCCCAGTGGCATGGGCAGCAGGGGGAGAGGGCCCAGAAGGTGAGCTGGTGAGTGGTACCTGCACCAGAGCTGCCTCTTCATCAGCTTCATCCTCCTCCTCCTCTTCTTCCTCTTCCTCACTGCTTCCTGACTCTAAGATGGCTGCCAAGGCCCCAGCAGCACCACAGAAGGTCACCAGAGCAGGTAGGAACCCAGGAGATGCTCCAAGCCCTTTGCTTCTCCCAACCTTCCAATGCTCCCCCAGGGGAGCTCAGCTGCTGCCCACCAGTGTGGGGGGACATGGGGAGGGGGAGGCTGCACAGTGCCCACCACCACTGGGCTCCCCTGGCACACCCCTGGGGTGACTGCTCTGGGGGTGTGAGACCCCAGTGAGTGCACACAGGCAGGGACTGGGGAATGTGACCCTGGGGGGCAGTCACCAGTGGGATTGGTGGTCCCCAGGGGTCAGGACCAGGAAGCTGCTTTGTCCACAAGGTCCTTCCATGGTGAGGAGGTCTTGGAGGGGCAGCTGCTGACCCAGCTCCCCCCCAGGGCAGCTTCCCGAGGGGCTGTGGTGGAATCCAACACCTTGCCTTGACCTTTCCCACTCTGGCCCCACTCCAGTGGGGAATACCCTCTGGAATCTCAATCCCCACACAGTTGTAATCTACTTTCTTCCGTGGGGACCTTGCACCTCCACACTGGGACCTCCATGATAGGACCTCCATGCCAGGAGCCCTCTCAAAGCCCAGTTCTGGGCTATTCCTACACACCACCACCCCCTCCCCAGTTAACCATCCACAGCACCCAGGGACCACTGTGATGGTCACAGAGGACACTCAGCCCACCCCACGTTGGGGAAACCTTACCTGTGAGCTGCCCACCACCTTCCCCAGCCCAGGCCATGCTGATGGGGCTGGTGGCACCCAGCCCCTGTGAGCTTGGTGAGGTCTCTGTCCCCCTCCCTGCTGCTTGCCTCATCCTCCCCACCCACCCCAGGGAAGTGAAAGCACAACTGCCACACCACGGTGGGGGCTGAGCACCCTGGTCCTGCCCTGGGGCTTGAGAGGGAACTGAAACTCACTCTGTGAGTGGCTTTAGAATCATAGCAGCACAGAATCGTTTGGGCTGGAGAAGACCTTTGAGATCTTTGAGATCCTTAACCCCAGCCCTGCCAGGTCACCACTGAACCTCAGCACCACATCTGCACAGCTTTCAAACCCCTCCAGGGATAGAGACTCCACTCCTGGGGAGCCTGGGCCAGGTCTTGCCAACCCTGAAGGGGAAGAAATTGTTCCTTGTGTCCAACCTAAACCTGCTCTGGTGCCACCTGAGGTGACTTCCTCTTGGCTTTTCTTGCTCCTCAGGAGAAGAGACCAACCCCCAGCTGGCTCCAGCCTCCTCTCAGGGAGCTGCAGAGAGCCAGAAGCTCTCCCCTCAGCCTCTTTTACTCCAGGCTGAACAATCCCAGCTCCCTCAGCTGCTCCTCACAAAATTTGAGCTCTGGACCCTTCCCCACCTTTCCTTGTCCTTCTCTGGACACACTCTAGCAGCTTAATGTCCCTCTTGGAAGTNGGGGGGGGGGTGGGGGGGCAAAAGGACTCTGTGAGCTGGGGAGCATCAGAGGGCTGTGCTGGCTGGCTCCTGGCCCTGCCCCTTGGCCTCCCGTGGGTAGAACTCAGCCAGGATGCCCTCGGGGATGCGCTTCAGCATCTGCTTGGGGAAGATGCGCAGCAGCTGCCAGCCGATGTCCAGCGACTCGAAGATGCTTCGGTTCTCGTAGGGGCCTGGCAAGAGAGGAGGGATGCTCGGAGTGGGAGGTTTGGGGGGTCCAGCCCAGTCCTGGGACCCCCTTTCCCAGCTGCAGGGCTGGGGTCTGGGGAACCCCCCACCCCCCTGGCTCACCCTGGCTGATGAACTGCTTCTCGAACTTGTGCAGGAACTCCAGGTAGAGGAGGTCATCCGCCGAGAGCGCCTCCTCCCCCACCACTGCCTTCATGGCCTGCACGTCCTTCCCGATGGCATAGCAGGCATACTGCGGGGTGCCAGGCATGGCATCACCCAGGGCTGGCTGGGAGGCAGCACCCAGACAACGTCCCCCTACCCTTGGCCCCAAGCAGGGGTACTGAGGGGGTGCCTAGCATGGCATCACAGAGGGCTGGCTGGGAGGCAGTACCCAGCTGACTTCCCCCTACCCTCAGCCCCAAGCAGGGGTACTGCAGGGATGCCAAGCATGGCATCACAGAGGGTTGGTTGGGTGGCAGCACCCAGCCAACTTCTCCCTACCCCTGGCCCCAAGCAGGGGTACTGTGGGGGTGCCAAGCATGGCATCACAAAGGGTTGGCTGGGAGGCAGCACCCAGACAATGTCCCCCTACCCTCAGCCCTAAGCAGGGGTAGAAGAGCTTTGCAGGGACAAACGATGCCACCCTCCCCCAAAACACCCACCACAACATCCTCATCATCATCATCCTCCCACCCAGCCTTACCAGCTGGTTGGAGACATCCCCATGGTCCTTCCTGGTCATGCCCTCCCCAATGGCTGACTTCATCAGACGGGAGAGGGAGGGCAGCACATTGATGGGGGGGTAGATCTGCAGGGTGAGAGTGACCCCTCAACTGCGGGCACCCTCATTCCCCCAGCACCCCTCACTTTGGGCACCCTCCTTCCTCCAGCACCCCTCACTTTGAGCACCCTGCTGCCCCCAGCACCCCTCACTTTGGGCACCCTCTTGCCTTCAGCATCCCTCACTTTGGGCACCCTCCTGCCCTCAGCACCAGTCACTTCGGGCACCCTCTTTCCCCCAGCACTGCTCACTTTGGGCACCCTCCTGCCCACTCACTTTGGGCACCCTGCTGCCCTCAGACCCCCTCAGCCCTGTGCTGCGGTGCTGGTGGGAGCAGCAGTGCCAGCTCCACCCCACCAAGGCAGGGAGGGAGGGGCAGAGGAACGAACCTGCCTGTTATGCAGCTGGCGATCAACGTAGATCTGCCCCTCGGTGATGAAGCCAGTCAGGTCAGGGATGGGGTGGGTGATGTCTGGGGTGGCATAAAGTAGGGTGCTGTGAGCCCCAGAAGGGAGACTGTCTGCTTGGCCGGGCACAGGGCATGCCCATGGCACAGGATGACCAAAGCAGCACAGCCCCAATCATACTGCACCAGCTGAAGGCAAGAACCAGCTCCTCTCATCACCAGGCAGGGAACTACACCCCCAGCCCCACACCTGCATGCACACACACCCCCTTTGCCCCCCCCAAAACCGAGTCCCCTTTGACTGCATCCTTTGGCTGAAAGACATCACTTCGGGCTGGGGGCACCCAGAGGAGTGACTCAGGGAGGAAAAAAAACAACCCTAAAAGCACCCCAAGAGGCTTCACTACCCCAACGAGCTGCCAAAACTTCTCAAACCAAAGCAATTTGGCATTTGACACTGCCACCACACCCCCCACACCCCCCCCCC
>WBNM01015979.1:46131-118583 GCA_013399055.1 Ramphastos sulfuratus | reverse complement strand
AAACTGGGACCCAGCACTGGCACCCCACACTGCTGGCACCCCATTCTAGGGCCCCACACTGGGAGCCTGCACTACCAGGACAGCACACTGGAACCCCACACTGGGACTCCATACTGCCAGGACCCCAAGCTGGGACCTCACTCTGCCAGGACCCCACACTGCCCAGATGCCAAACTGGGACCCCACACTGTCACAATCCCACACTGGGACCTCCTGTTGCCAAGACCCCACACTGGCATCATCCCAAGCCGCCAGAACACCGAACTGGGACCCCACACTGGGATTCTATGCTGAGCTTGGGACACCCCTCAAGTCCTTGGCTCCCTGTCACCCAGTGCCCCTCCCAACTCCCACCCAGTGGAGGTCACCTGTGGGTGACTGCTCCCAGCTCTCTGTTGACAGCACACACGGGCATGTAGCTGGGCAGAGCCAGTGCTGGGAGGGTGCAGCCGGGACCGTGCCAGCCTGGAGCCACCTGGCTCAGCGTGAAGGAGGTGACAAAGGTCACAGCAAACGTCCTTGACTGTGACCCTCCTCAGTGGGATGGGGCCAAGTCCCTCTGCCTGTCCCCTTGGGACATGGCACACATTGTCCCCACCCCCTGCAGCACTCAGAATGGGGGGAACAGAGCCCCAGTCCCACAGGTGTCCCGAAGAGACAGAGCCCCCAAGTCCCTGAGAGTCCTCAATGTCACCTACCTATGCTTGTCACCCCTGCCTGCCCCATTGCCACCCACTTGTCCCTGCCTGCCAAAGTGCCACCCATCCACCTCTGCCATCTTCAGTGCCACTCACTTCTGTCTAAATGTCACCCATCTCTGCCTGCCTGCCCAAGTACCACCCATGCACCCCAGCCAAGCTCAGTGCCACCTACCTACCTCTGGAAGCCCCAGTGTCACTTCTCCATTCCTGCCAGACTCACTGTCACCTTCCTGTCCCTGCCAGCTCCAGTGCCACCCCTCTACCCCTGCTTGTCTCAGTGCCACCCCCCTGTCTCTGCCAGTTCCAGTGCCACCCCTCTACCCCTGCTTGTCTCAGTGCCACCCCTCTGCCCCGCTTGTCTCAGTGCCACCCCCCTGTCTCTGCCAGTTCCAGTGCCACCCCTCTACCCCTGCTTGTCTCAGTGCCACCCCCCTGTCTCTGCCAGCTCCAGTGCCACCCACTCACTCAGCCTGGGGCTGCTGTTGTAGTCCCGAATCACGGCCAGGGCTTGCTCCCGGGCGGCGGACAGGGCCCCCCCCGCTGCCTGCACCTTGGCGGCGGCCATGGCCGGGAGGGAATCGGTAGACGACCGGGCTGGAGCCGGGGCTGGAACCAGGCAGGGTGCGGAGGTGGCACCGGCAGTGTTCCGGGATTTGTACCTCCCGAGCCCGGTCGCAGCCGGTCCCGGCCCGTCGGGGCAGCCCCGCCCGTGGCTCTGTGTTGGCTGTAAACAGCGGTGCTGGGCGGCGGGACAGGCCTCGCACCGGTACCCGCACAGCCGCAGCCCAGCACCGCCGCGGCGTGGCGGGGGGCGCAGGGGTAGGGATAGCGGTAGGAATTTGGATAGGGATAGGGATAGGGATAGGGATAGGGATAGGGATAGGGATAGGGATGGAGATGGGCATAGGGATAGAGATGAGGGTGGGGATAGGGATGAGGATAGGTATGGGGATGGGGATAGGGATGAGGATAGGGATAGGGATAAGGAAAATGATGGAGTGAGTTAGAGTGGAGTGAGATACAAATGGGGCTGGGATGTTTATGGGGCTGCAATGGAGATAGCAATAGGGATAGGAATTGAGAGGGAAATAGGGATGAGGACAGGGATAAGGATGATAGGGATGAGCACAGGATGAAGCAGAATGGGAATGAGACTGAGATTGGGATGGGGCTATGGAAGGGGATGGGATTGAGATGGGATGAGGATGGGATGGGATTAGGGCAGAAACAAGTTTGAGGCAGGTGTGGGGACAGGGTCTGACTTGGGGGAGAGGGTCCAGGGATATTTGGGATATGTTAGGGGGAGGGCTGGGGCACAGCTGGGGCTTACAGGCAGGGTGAGGGACCTGCACCCCCCACACCCAACCCCACCCAATGCAGAGGCAGGGCAGGCTAGGGACAGGCTGGGGGGGGGCTGGTGTAAGGTGTGACAGGTCATTGTCACAGGACCATCTGGGGAAGTGGGGGGGCTGTCAATTGAGTGTGGGGGGGGGGGTGGAGGTATCCCTGAGTGTGTATGGCTGGGGCTGTGGGGTGCTGGCAATGCCTGGAAGTCAGGAGAGAGCTATGAGTGGCTTCAAAATACCTCCCTGCAAAGTCACCTGGTAAAGGTTACTGGGCTGGGGGTGAGGGGGGCTCAGCCAGGCTCTTGCAGGTGATGGAGGAGGAGGCAGGAGGTAGGACATAACTTTTATTAGCCATTAGAAACCACAATATTTGTTGAAGTTTTACATCCATTGCTGCTTTTCTTTCCAAGTCAGGGGAGTGGGATGGGCAGGGGCCTGCTGGCTGCCCCATGAGACCTTCCAAACCCCACCAGGGACATCTTCACTGTGGGGGGGTGGGTGTTTGCTTTGGGAGAAGAACCTTTGGAGAAGCAGCAGCTTCGGGTGAGGTTTGGGACCTTTGTGAAAGCAGCATTTGAGGCTGAACTCGTGGGAAGGGCCATTTTTCTGCCTTGCTTCCCACTCAGAGCTCCACTGAGCAGCAGGAGGAGGATGAGGGACACCCAGGAGGATGCTCTGAGGTGGGAGAACACACCAGGAAAGTCCCTCAAAAAAAATAAACCTGGGCTTTGCTTTCTCTGAAATGCCCCAGATTTGCATCATGAAAACACAAAGAGTCACTGAGCTGCACTCAGTTTCCTCCCAGTGAAACCAGAGTGGGAAGAACTGGGGTCTGATATCCTCAGGACATCCCCACAGTTCAGCCACTCCCGTGGGAAAGAGGGAAAACCAAAGCAGAACAACCACAGCACCCTCAAATCCCAGATTAAAGGGACCTCAGGGATCATTTGCTTCAACCTTACTTGGGCAAAACACAGGCACACAAGTTCCAGGGTGGGGAGGTTGCTGGTGGGATTCTCCCATCTCTGCCCACCTCAGCTCAATGAGAGAAGAGAGAGATGAAGAAATGGAATAGCAATGCCTCAGTTTCCCCAAGCTGACCCCTCTGGAGCTCTCCCATAAAGTGCTCCAGGAGTGAAGCCATCGATAAAAAACTGTGCCCTAAGAAAGGGAAAAGAAAACTCACTCCAAAAAAAACCTTTCCATAAAATCTTTATTTTAAATATTTCCCTGCAAAATCCCAGGAAGAGGCAGGCTGTGACCCTTTGGGAACCAGTCCCTATGGAGCATTGTGGGGGGAGGGAGGGGCTCAGTGGGAGTTTTTGTTATTGGTCATGAAACAGAAGCAGGAGGATGCAGAAGCACCTTGGTTTGGAGGGGTGAGAGGCTGATGAGCCCCATGGCAGCTCCTGAAGGGGGCTCAGGGCATCACCTCACTCCTGACAAGGTGGTGTCCTTGCAGGGTGAGCCACCAGAGCATCCTACCAAGGTGATGCTACCACAGCATCCTGCCAAGGTGATAACACCAGAGCATCCTGCCAAGGTGATGCCACCACAGCATCCTGCCAAGGTGATAACACCAGAGCATCCTGCCAAGGTGATGCCACCACAGCATCCTGCCAAGGTGATAACACCAGAGCATCCTGCCAAGGTGATGCCACCGGAGCATCCTGCCAAGGCATTGCCACTGCAGAGCACCCTGTCAAGGTGATGCTCACACCACAAAGGAGTCAGACTCTGCCCAGTATAGACCTCTCTCAGCAGATGCCAGTTAAGTCATGTTGCCCCTGTCCCTGAGGGCCACCTCAAGCAATGCCACTGTCGTTTTGCCCATCAGTGTGGCTCCAGGTCCACCATCAACCCTCCAAGGGCCTGTAAGTCTGCATCCCCCTCAGCGAGGTTTCTGTGATAGGAAGCCTGGCCTCAGCTCCCCACGGTCCCCCTGGGGTACTCAGAGGCTCCTCCAGCACCCTCAGAGGTTTACCAGGGCAGGACAACACCAAAACAGAGTCTAGGGTGGTGGTTTGGTTCTGCACAAGCAGGTGAGGAGGAGCTGGGATGGGGGTATGGTGTCTCATGAGTCAGGGTAGCTGTGGCTGGTGCAAGTGGCTGGAGATACCACCAGCATCATTGATACCCCCCCCCCAGAGCTCCCCACCCACTCTGGGACAACAGGGGTCGGGGGGAACAAGCATCCCATGGGTCTGGACCTCACAACCACCAGTGTGCTCCAGGACAACCTCAGCCAGGACACAAAGCCCTTTGCAGGTGGGGAAACTGAGGCCAAGCAGGGCCAAGTGCTCTCCCTTTTAGGGGCCCACCTGCTGCCTGGGGCTCCAGCAGTGACCCCCAACACCACAGCCCCCCGAGGGGGGACAGTCCAGAGGGACCAGAGCTCTGCGGTTCCATCCGTTGAATGCCCACAGGGCATCAGCAGCCCACCGAATGCCACCCCCTGGAAGCTGCTCCTCTCTCATCCCCTGCAGCACAGATCACGGCATCACCTTCCAGACCCTGAGCAGGCGATACCTGGAGGCAGGGGCATGGCCCTGGCAGACCCAGGGGCGTCAGTGAGGGACGCGACAGCACCGGTGACACGGGGCCCCCAGGGACACCCAGCGGACATGGCCAGGTCCAACATCAGCCCGGGGCTGAGGAGCCGCAGGGTGTCAGCCACAGCTGTGCCTGGGGAGCGAGAAACCATCTCCCACAGCCCACTTGCCAAACTGGGCCCCCTTGCGGGGCGTGGGGAGTCGAGGGAGGGGGGTGGGCGTACGGGGGATGGTGGGAGGGGGGAGACCTTTTGACACTCATGTTTGCTTTAAGAGCTTGGCTTCTTGCTGGGTATAGAATTGTCTTTCCTTTCCAGCCGTGTGTAAGGCTCAAAAGCAGAAGTGCCCAGTCCGTAAGTGCCCGGAAGGTCGTGGAGGGTGCCCAGAAGTGGCCCCCCGAAACACAGCGGGGTGGCCGGCAGCCTGGGCGAGGAGGAGGAGGAGGAGGAAGAGGAAGAGGCAAGAGAAGGAACTTGCAGGCTGAAGGCTCCCGGTGCCGTGGGGCTGCTCCCACCGCCGAGCCCGGGGGATGTGGTTCCTGGAGTGACCAAGCCAGATCCGTTGCCGGTAGGACTGGTGATGGGGTTGGAGGTGGGAGATAGGAGGCTGGGGGGGGCCGGGACCGACAGGAGCCTCCCTTGCTCCAGCAGCCGCAGGATGTTGCAGGTGGCGAAGGACTCGGAGGTGGTGCTGGAGCGTTTCTCAGAGTCCCTGCTCTGGTCCTTCTTCTGCTTGGTGCGGCGGTTCTGGAACCAGACCTTGACCTGGGGAGGGGGGGACAGGGAGGGGACAAGGGTGGGGGGACACAGAAAGGCAGGACGGAAAGAGAGCGCGGGAGGGCCGGGGGAAGAGAGACGAGAACCGGGAGAGAGCGAGAGACACGAGAGAGAGACCCGTTAGAACAAACGCCCCGGGCCCGAGGTGCCACCGCCCGCCTGCCCTTCCCGGGAAACGGAATGCCCTGCAGGAGCCAGCAGGGAGCCCAGGGACGGCTGAAGTGTCAACGGAGGAATGGGAGTCTAGAGGTGGGAGCCTGGGAATGAGAACCCAGGAATGGGAACTGAGGAATGGGAACCTGGGAATGGGAGGCTAGAGATGGGAGCCTGGGAATGAGAACCCAGGAATGGGAGCTGAGGAATGGGAACCTGGGAATGGAAGGATGGAGATGGGAGCCTGGGAATGAGAACCCAGGAATGGGAACTGAGGAATGGGAACCTGGGAATGGGAGGCTAGAGATGGGAGCCTGGGAATGAGAACCCAGGAATGGGAGCTGAGGAATGGGAACCTGGGAATGGAAGGATGGAGATGGGAGCCTGGGAATGAGAACCCAGGAATGGGAACTGAGGAATGGGAACCTGGGAATGGGAGGCTAGAGATGGGAGCCTGGGAATGAGAACCCAGGAATGGGAGCTGAGGAATGGGAACCTGGGAATGGAAGGATGGAGATGGGAGCCTGGGAATGAGAACCCAGGAATGGGAACTGAGGAATGGGAACCTGGGAATGGGAGGCTAGAGATGGGAGCCTGGGAATGAGAACCCAGGAATGGGAGCTGAGGAATGGGAACCTGGGAATGGAAGGATGGAGATGGGAGCCTGGGAATGAGAACCCAGGAATGGGAACTGAGGAATGGGAACCTGGGAATGGGAGGCTAGAGATGGGAGCCTGGGAATGAGAACCCAGGAATGGGAGCTGAGGAATGGGAACCTGGGAATGGGAGGCTAGAGATGGGAGCCTGGGAATGGAAGCCCAGGGATGGGAACCTGGGGGGGAAAGTCTGAGAATGGGAGGGTGGGAGTGGGAGCCCAGAGATGGGAACCTGGGGATGGGAAACCAGGGACAGGATCTCAGGGATGAGAGGCTGGGAATGAGAGACTGGGATAGGAGCTCTGAGGAGGATCCCAGGGGAGGAGCCCAGGTGCAGGAGCCTCAGTCTGAGCTACCTGTGCCCTGTGCTGGCTCTCCCAGGGATGCTGAGCTATAGGATGTGCTGGATTCTGCTCTGTGGTGGTCATCAAACCCAAACTTACATCCCCATCTCAAACCCTTCCCTCACCAGGCCATGACATGGGGCAGGATGGAAGGTCTCTGGGTTTGGGGAACACATTAAGTGACAGAGTGGCTTCTGGTGGCCCTGGATCTCTGGGCACAGGCCTGTTTCTGTGCCCACACCCAGCTGGGAACAACTCCCACCCCACCCTGCCTCTGGCCAAAGCAAGAAGCAAGTCCAGGCTGAGGCCCCTTGGGACCTCCCTGCCCCAAAAGTGCCCTGGAAGGGACATGGCCTTGGTCCTCATCCCACAGCTGCCCCCCACATCCCCTAACCCCATGCCCAGAAGGGCAGCCCCCCCACTTCTGTCCCACCCTGGCAGAGCAGAGGGGTAGAAGAGGCAGAGAAAAAGACAGAGGAAGGCATGAGGGACAGACAGACGGAGAGAGATGGAGGTGAGGGAGGAGATGGATGGGAAGAGACTCAGGTTAGAGCATGGCTGATGGGAGAGGATGAGCCAGGCACTGGCCAGGACTCCCCCAGGAGTAAAGCCCAGCCCATGGGCACACCCTTGTCCCCCATGTGCTCCAGAGCCAGCAGGTCTGAAGCTGGAGTCCCCAGGGGCAGGAGAGTCTCAGGCTGGGGCAGCCCTCGCGCGTCCCCCGGCACAATGGACCCACAGTACAGAGCTAATGGAGCGTGGGGGTGGAGGAGGTCTCAGCCCCCCGCCCCTTTCCCAGGACAGAATAGTGGAGATGACGTCTGGGTGAAGCTGGCCAGAGGCTGGGGATGCTCAAGGAGATGTTGCTGAGTGATGGGAGGGCACCAGGACCATGAGCTTGAGCTCTCAGCCCAAACCCCTGGCACCGTGGGCCACTGCCAGGCCACATCCCACCTTCCCTTACCCACAAGGCCCCATGGACACCCCACAGACCCCCAAGGTCCATGGGGAACCTCTTGATGTTGTCCTCCTACTTGTGCACACCTCAGCACTAAGAGGGACCCTGGATCCTTCATTGCCATCAGGACTCCTGGGGTCTACATCCCAGCCCAAACAGGTCCCCAGGGACAATGCCCCCTCCCCACTGCCCCCCACTGCCCCCTGCCAGCAGGATGGGTTTGGGCAGGGCTGTGTGCTCCCACAGTCCCACATCCCTGGGAGAGGACTAGCAGCCCACCAACTGGGAGCTGCCAAGGTCTGGTGGGGAGCAGAATCTCAAATGCAAGCTGCAAGAGGACTCCTGCAGCCTCACAATTCCACATCAGTATCTACCTCTTAATGAAGGTCCTGTCTTGAGGACAGAAATGCTCCACTGAAAGCCAACTCTGGAAGCCCTCAGCATGCTGCTGCCCTTGAGGATGGCTATGGAGCGCCCAGCAGCTCCCCAGAGCCCAGCCAGGTGCACAGTAGAAGGTGCCCATGGGCTCCTCATCTTGGGTGCACCAGCACCCATCCTTCCCACACCCAGCACCACCACCTCTGGATTGGGCTCAGCACCTCCTGGCCTTTCCTGAGTGCGGCAGCCCAGAGTGTGTCAGGGTGAGCAGGGATCCAGAGATCTGTTGGAGCCTTTCCTCTCAGCTGAGGACCATCTCCAGCCCTGAACCCCAAACCAGGGTGCTCCAGAGTCCTACTGTCACAAAGCCAACCCAGACCCCACTGCCTTCAGCCTGGTCTCCATCTCAGCCTGCTATAGAGGCCCCAGGGCTGGGAACCCAGCACTGCCAGGTCACCACTGAACCTTGCTGCAGTGCAAAGGGAGACTGCAAAGGTCTCTGAACCACAGCTTCTAACCTGGCTGGAGGACACCACAGGACTTAGAAACCACAGCATCATGGAATGGCTCAGTGTGGAAGGGACCTTTAAAGGTCATCCAGCCAAACCCTGCTGCAGCCAGCAGGGACATCTGCAACTGGAGCAGGCTGCTCAGAGCCCGACACCTGGAATGGCTCCAGGAATGAGGCATCTACCACCTTTCTGGGAAGCCTGGACCAGTGTCTCACCACACTCAGTGTGAAGTAAGTTTGCACTCACCAGGGAGGGACTAGGGAGCTGTAGATCTCTCAGCACAACCATCCACCTTGACTTGCAGGTTTGGGGTTAAGATGTGGTCACCTCAAAGGGTTAAAGAAGCCTTACACAAATCTAAGCCTTCCATGTTATTAGGTGCAAGAGAAGGTCTGAAGAACCCCTTCCAAACTCACTCTGCTCTCACTCCTCTTTCCTTAGGGCTGATCAGTGTCATCAGTGATGCCTGCATCTCCATTTACAGGTGCAGACAGAACCTTTCTGTAGCCCTTCCTGCCCTCATTCTGCATCAGGAGGACCTCCCATCCCCAGCCCACCTCTGTGGCTCCTCTCTGCACTCATCACCCAGACTGTGCTAAATAAGAGCTCCCCATGCCTCACAGACTAAGGTAAGCTCTTCCCCATCTGCCCTGGTGGCACCTCAGGCAGCAGGATCACATTTGCCTTCATGACTAAAGTCCACATACAGCTTGTCACTAATTACTGGATCCATGTCCTTTTCACCCTCCATTATGCTCAAGCCCTGAGTCCCCACCACTGGAGATGTAAAGAAGCTCAGCCAGATGCAGCACTTGACAAGTCCATGAGTCACTTCCCTCCAGCTTTAAGCACTATCCTCCACCACCTCTCCTTGAATCTTCTCCACACCACAAGTCCTCTACTCATCTTTTGCTCCAGCTCCATTCACAGCTCCCCAGCAGCCACCACCACAGGTTCTTTGCCAAGGTCTGCTTTGATCAGGTTGGCTTCATTTCTTTGAATGATCTCCTTTCCTCCCTCATCCAAGCTCCTGGGTGAACTGGTCCGTGCCCATGCTGTGGTGATCACACCCCTCCCAGTCTGCCCTGGAGACAGGGCAGGGAAGACTACACTGGCACACCCCTGGTGGGCACACCTCCAGCAGTGATGGAGGAGGTAACTTTACTGAATAGGTGAAGGGCTGTGGGAGGACACTAACCACCTCCACAGTCACCTCCAGCTCTCCTGCCAGACTACAGAGCACAGAAGACAACATCCACCCCCTGGGAATGGGGAGAAAGGCCAGTTCCAGAAGTGTCACTCTGGGGGACAGCCAGGACAGCTGGCTGGGGACAGCACAGGGAGGTGAGGAGAAGCCTCCTCCTGCTCCAGGGAAGTCCCAGGAAGAGCCCACAGCTCCTGGAAGCTGCAAGTCCCCTGCCTGGGACTGCGGGCTGCAGGATGACACGTGAGAGGCCAGCCAGGTCAGGCCTGGATGCAGACGAAGAGACAACAACATGCACTTGGATGTGTCTGAAGAGCAGGACAGGAGAGGTCATGCGTTCACCAGCGAAGGAAGGTGACTCTCAGAGGGACAGGGAGGAGGCAAGCCGTGTGGAGGAGATGGCTCTGAAAGCCCTAGGAGACATCACAGGCAAGAAACAGCTTGAAGTGAGGGCTGGAGGATGAGCACAACCTGCAGAGCTGGAAAGGAACAGGAGCGTCTGGAGAGTCGGCAACGGTTTGGGTTGGGAGGGACCTTTAAAGGTCATCTAATGCAACCCCTAAGGACTCCTGCTGCTGGATATTCAGCCAATGACTGGGGCCAGACCTGCTGCCCACATTCCCATCAGGTAAGTGAGTGGCTGGGGGCATCTTGGGATGAAATCCCTCACATTTCTGGGTCTGGGAGTTCTGCTTTGCTCAGTCACTGCGGCAGGAGCAGGTAAGGGCAGAGGACTTCTTGCCAGGGCAGGCAGCGACAGGATCTGACACTGGGCTGGAGCAAGGCAGACTCAAGTGGCAGAGACACCATGGGTGGACCATGCAGGTAGTCACAAGGGACAGGAGTGTGCTCACCATCACACTGAGCTAGCTGGCTAGCAAGAAGGTTCTCCTAGGAGAGATGAAGTTGGACTAGATGGCCTTCAGAGGTCCCTCCCAACCCAAACCATTGGAGGATTCTCCAGACACTCCTGTTCCTTTCCAGCTCTGCAGGTTGTGCTCATCCTCCAGCCCTCACTTCAAGCTGTTTCTTGCCTGTGATGTCTCCCAAGGCTTTAAGAGACATGGTTCTATGCCCTAGATCATCTGGAGTCTCCTTCTCTGGGGGTACTCGAAACCCATCTGGATGTGTGACCTGCTCTAGGTGATCCTGCTGTGCCAGGGGGTTGGGCCAGATGAGTTTTTGAGGGCCAACCCCTAAGATTCTGTGACTCTGCAACTAAGTGATGAAGAAGGTCCTATAAGAAAGGCCCATTTACCTCTGGAGTCCATTAGAGCTCTAAGGCAAATGACTTCTCTAGGTCCTGCAGCAGGCAAATCAAGCAGAATCAATCCATCTCTATCACCTTCCCAGGGGCACCTCGGAGCCTCTCACCCCAATTCCCTTTCACAGGATCACAGATCACAGGATGTCAGGGTTGGAAGGGACCCAAAGAGCTCATCCAGTTCCAACCCCCCTGCCATGCCCAGGGACACCTCACACTAGATCAGGCTGGCCACAGCCTCATCCAGCCTGGCCTTAAACCCCTCCAGAGATCAGGCTTCCACCACCTCCCTGGGCAACCCCTGCCAGGCTCTCACCACCCTCATGCTCAACAACTTCTTCCTAACCTCCAGTCTGAATCTCCTCATTTCTAGCTTGGTTCCATTCCTCCCAGTCCTATCCCTACCTGACAGCCTGGAAAGTCCCTCCCCAGCTTCCTTGGGGACACCTGAGTGCCCTTCAACCCCTTCTGCAGCAGCTGAACCAAACCAGTGGTGAGTGGGAGCCCAGCTGCTGCTCCAGTCCCTGCCCTCCACCCAACACCTCTGAGCCACAAAAGCAATTAGTTCCAAGAGGTTAATCCCAAGGGAGACCCCCACCATGATCCAGGGATGGACAGGAGCAGGGCAGGAGCCCACAGCCCCACGGTGCTGGGCAGCTCAGAGCCCAGTCAAGGCTTTCAGCCTGGTTCCAGCCCAGTCACGGCCGTGCTCTGCCCCAGCTCACTGCCCAAAGCTCTCCCCTCCCCGCTCTGCTCCCCAGGGAACAGGAGTTGGCCACCACCAGGCAGTGACCTCCCTTCTGCTCGGCTCATTTTTGGCATCACCCAGCCCCTAACCGAAGCATTCTGCCAGCTCATGGTGCAGAAGTGGTGGAACCTTGCTGCTGAGCCGTCCCAGTTTGCAGTGGGAGCCCAACGCCCACCAGCAGTGGGCACACCACTAAACCCTGCTTGCACCCACCTGGATGCTCCCACACACCAGTATCCCCCACTGCCCCCCAGAATCCCCCAGCCCCTCAACCTCTCCATGCTCGGCCACCAAATGGGATGATCCTCATACTCCCCTGAGTGGGATGAGGTCCTATAGGGTGGTTCTCATCCTCCCTTGGGTGGGATGAGATGCTGGAGGATGGTCCTCATCCTCCCCTGGGGAGTATGTGGTCCTGAAGGGTGGTCCCTACTCTTCCCTATAGGGTGGTCCTCATCCTCCTCTGGGTGGGATGAGATTCTGAAAGTTAGTCCCCATCCTGCCCTGGGTGGGATGAGATTCTGAAGGGTGGTCCCTGTGCTTCCCTCAGTGGGACTCATCCTCCCTTGGGTAGCTCTGAAAGGTGGTCCCTACACTTCCCTCAATGGGATGAGGTCCTGTAGGGTAGTCCTCATCCTGCCCTGGGTGGGATGAGGTTCTAAAGGGTGGTCCCTATGCTTCCCTCAGTGGGATGAGGTCCTGTAGGGTGGTCCTCATCCTGCCCTGGGTGGGATGAGGTTCTAAAGGGTGCTCCCTACGCTTCCCTCAGTGGGATGAGGCCTTATTGTGTGGTCCTCATTCTGCCCTGGGTGGGATGATGTTCTGAAGGGTGGTCTTTATGCTTCCCTCAGTGGGATGAGGTCCTGTAGGGTGGTCCTCATCCTGCCCTGGGTGGGATGAGGTTCTAAAGGGTGGTCCTTATGCTTCCCCCAGTGGGATGAGGCCTTATTGTGTGGTCCCCATCCTGCCCTGGGTGGGCCCAGGTGCCAGTGGATGGTCGTTGCCCTCCCGTAGGGCATCCGCAAGGCTCGCCGCAGAGCCCAGCAGCTGCGTGGGGAGGGCTGGGGGGTCCCGTGGCTGGTTTGTGGTGGTGCCAAGGATCCGGCAGCCCTGCCCCGTGGCTGACCCCGCTGCCATCAGGCATCCCCACGGCCAGCACGCCGCCACCGGCACCGTTCGCAGCCGCCAGCCGAGGCCATTTTGCTCTGCAGGATTAGCTGCCCTCCGCCATTAGCCGCCGCACGCCGCCGCACGCCGGACCCTGCTGGCTCCCCACGGCACCCCCAGCCTCCTCCTCTCCTCCTTCTCCCCCCGTCGTGAGCCAGCCCTTGGGCTCCTGGAGGCTCCGGAGTGGGAGCTGGGGCCCTGGGCGTTGCGTAAGCCCAGTGGGCTCCCTGCCCAGCGCCGCCTGGCACCGAGGCTTTGTAAGGGCACAGCAGCAGCGGGATGCAGCTGCCTCTCCTCGGCCATGGCGGCAACAGGGAGATGGCCCTGAGTGGGGATGGCCTCATCCCTTGGCATCTTTGCCAACCTCTCTGCACCTCGATGGCACCTGCGGCCACCCTGGCTGGGCCACTAGCCCAAAGGCTCTGCAGCAGACCTGTTTGGGGCCATGCTTCCTGCAACACCAAGATCCAGGCCATGGCAGGGCAACGTGCTCACGACATCCAAGGTGGGAACCATCCCCAGCTTGCTGTGTCCTCAGCCAGGAGCTTGTCCCCAGTCCATTGGGACCTTTGCTGCAGGGACTGGGGCCAGGAGCCCATGCTCAGAGCAGTCCACTGCCCCACCGCTGATCCAAAACTCCAGGCAGCAGCATGCCCTCAGCCTGCTTTTGTTCCAAAATTCAGGATATTTTCTGCTTCCTCTACCCTTTGCAAACAGAAATGAGAAGAAAGAGCAGAGCTGGGCTCTGCAGGCAGGGCTGGTGGGGGTGAAGTTCCTCCACCAGCCAGCCTGGTGGCTCCAGCATGAGGTATCCCACAGGGAGATCAGGTACAGACAACCTCCCCCCATCTTCTCAGAGGTGCTGGTGAAGGCTTCTGGATGATTTATTGGGGGTTCAGAAAGTGTTGCTGGGGTGAGTGGGAGATAAACACCCAGCACCGAGTGTCCCCCATGGCAAAGCCTTCTCTTCAGCCACCAGCACCAGGTTTGGGACTGGGTGGCATCTCAGGACTGTGCCTCTGGTCACATCCCCTCCATGACACCATGATCCAGCAGGAAGTATCCACGTGGATGTGGTGTTTCATCTCAAACAAGCAGGAGGGACCCAGATCTTTTGGGCCATCCAACCCATCAGAGGAGCTGCTGGCCCCCAGAGGAGCTCCATCTCCAGAGGGTGCCTCAGCTCACTCTTCTAGACAAGAAGCCAACAGCTTCTCCTTCCCTCCAGCCCCTCACCACCAGGCCAGTGCTCACCACCCCAACTCCCTGACGAGCTCTGAGAAAGAAAATTACTCCAAAAGGTGAATTTTGGGGCAGTTGAGAGGCCAGGGCTGGGCTGTGCCAGCCTGGTCCTGCCACTACCCAGTACCTTGTTGCAACACAGACTTACTGCCACCAGCCCAGGGCCCCGTGGACGCAGGGTAAACCCCACCACGTGCCCCTGCCACGGGGAGGGGACAGGATTAGCCCATCCACGTGAGCAGGTTTACTCCACAGGCATGTTCTCACACAGGATGGCAGGTGGGAAGGGGACCCAGAAGCTACTGGAGATGCCCAGTTTCTGCCAGGATAACTCCAGGCATCTCCAGTGACAACCTTCTGCAATGGGATGTTCCTTCCCCTGGTACTTTCAGCATCTGGATCCCACTTGGAGGCATGGGATGTGGGTATGGGATGTGGGTATGGGATGTGGGTATGGGATCCTCCAGGCTGACATCCCCCACTGCCATCCAGGACCTGGTGCCCAAGGTTTCAGCTGTAGGACACAATGCTGTCCCCAGCTATCTGCCTCCTCATCCCACTTGTCCCCAGGCACTTTGGGCTACCCCTGAGGCACTCAAGGTCTCTCAAGAAGATGGGTTCTGACCCAAGCCAAGTGCTCCAGAAAAACAGGAGTGGTTAATTCAGCCCATCCAGAAAAAAGCTCCACCAGAGGTGGCCCAGAGGGACAGGCAGGAGCATCCAGCTAGGATCTGCAGCTTCTCCAAAGCAGAGGGGAGGAAACATTCCCCATGGGAGGAGGATCAGAGTAAGCACCCACAGCACTCAACAGCCTTGGTACAAGCCACAGAGACTGTTCTCAGCAGAGCATGGTGCAGGGATGGAAGGAGGGATGCAGGGACAGACAGAGGCCTCCTCTGGAAGAAGCCCCTTGGTGGTGGCACCAGTGCCTTCTAACCAAGCTTTGGAAGTTCATCTTCCCCTACCCCAAGGACTGCAGAGCCTGGGAGGATGAGGAGCAGCTGCTTCTCAGCAAGCAGAGCAGCTCCCTGGTGCCTCTTGCCGCTCGTGCCCTGGGGGAGCCCCAACCCACAGCTCCCACTGCCAAGCTCTGGGTGACTCTCACCCCCTCCAGACCACAGCTTTCCCTGCAGCTTTCCCCTGCAAGAGGACCACTTCTGCTGGCACCAGCCATTGTGCTGCTCCCTCGCTGCAGGGACCTGATAGCTGTTAATGACTCGAGGTGTGATTAATTTTTAACGGCTTCGTCTTAATTGCTTGGCTATAAATAGACCTTCCCAGCCCTTCTCTAGCTCAGCTGCTTTCTCACATACGTTTTGCTCCACGCTGGTGGGATCACAGTGCTGAAAGCTCTGTGCAGCACATGGTGCTCAGGGGGCCACTGGGCCACCAGCAGTGATGGAGCTGGAGGAGCCCAGGAGCTTGTGCCAGGCTGGCTGTGGTGGAGCCCATCGTGGTGAGGGCAACACCAGGGGATCTATGGGGGTCTCATGGACTTCCCAGCATCCAGGCAGGCAAAAAATCATAATGCTAAGGCCTCTCTCCACTCAAAGCCCCACAATCTCTCTACAAAGAGACAATTCACAGGAGACAAGGACCCCAAAAGGTCACCAGCATCCTCAAGAGTCACAGAATCATTTTGGTTGGAAGAGACCTTTAAGACCATCAAGTCCAACACTTCTAGGTCACTTCTAGGGGTGTTCCTCAGCACCACCCCCTTCAGGAGGTGCACAGGTCCAAGAGCTGCCAGGAGTGCTCCTGACTGAGAACATCCCTGCCATCCAAAGCTCCTGCCTTTGGGAGGGCACAGAGCTGCCTCTCAGCAAGGCTTGGAGCTGTGTGGAGAGCATCTGATACCACCAGCCCTGTCCTGACCTCCTGGGTGCCTGGTCCTCAAAAGAAGGCACAAGTGCCACTGCTATGTTCCACCCTTTAATGAGTGCAGGAAGAGCTGGCACAGGTCACTTGAACCTGAGCCTGGCATTGAACTCCTGACCCAGAAAGCAAAGCCTCCTGGACCAGGCAAATCCCCTCGGCCAGCCCATCCCATCCCTCCTCCTGCCAGGGGATTTGTGGGAATTATCCTCCCTCTGCCATCCCCCCCGTGGTCCTTCTGCCTCACAGCCTTGCGTTTTCCATCCCATAATGACACTAAGAAGGGGCACTTTTCCCCTCAGAGGATGGAGAAAGCCCCAGGCAGGGCATAGTGAGGCAGGGATGGATTCTGGATGGCTTGTGCCAGGGTAGGTTCAGGACACATCCACAGCTCCAGAGCTGGGAGTTCACCTGGGGTGCAGCAGCAGCCACACCTACAGCTGCTACACATTGGTCACAATATTCCACAGGTTAATTAAGCTCCAAGAACTAATTAGGCAACAGCACAAATGGCTTTGGGATGGAGCTCAAGCAGCTGACAGCAAGGGAAAACAGGTATAAGGCTCCATGGAAGGAGGTCCAGACCTTGGGCTGATGGAATGGACCTTCCTCATCCTCACCTGGCTATGAAAGTCCCTCCCAGGTCCCTTCATTGCAATTCCCTTCTCCCCTGGGAAAGGCTCTGTTTATCCTGGATCATCCCCGGGGACAGGGGGACAAAGGAGGGCAAGAAGATCCTGATTTTTGGCAGGACTCTGAGGCTCTGGATGAAGGCAGAAGGACGTTGTGGAGCTGGGTCCTTCTGCCTTCTTCCAGGGCCTCAGAGTCCTGCCAAGATGCCAGGGAAGTTAAATAAGAGCCTAAAGGAGAGGGATTTTGCTCCAGTGGGCTGGGGTTCTCCAGCTGGGGTCTCTTCCCAACTCATCACACTGTTTGTCACCACTCTTGTCTCACACAAGAGCCGAGAGGAATCATTCTCTCCCCCCTCCTCCTCTGAACATGCACAGGCAGAAAAATCCTCTCCTCAGTAGCCCCTTCCTTCATGCCCCACTCCCATCGAGTCCAGGGCTCCCAGCAGAGACAGGAGCTGCTCATGTAGCACCCAAGGAGGGGATGGGAGGGATCTGCTCTATCATCCCAACCACGAACACAGCACAAAGTCAACCAAGAAAGAACCACAAGATGCTGCTGGGTGGGAATCCACCACCCAGAACATTAGACCTGCCCTAAATCCTGGGATGATGCTGGGAAGAAATCCCCCAGGAGTCCCCAAAATACTCTAGTCAGTGCCAGTTGGCTCCGTCCCAGTCTGAGGTGAGCCTGTTGGCACAGGGGTGGCATGGTGGTGACTCTCCACTCTCCAGACCACATCTGGAGTGGACCAGCGTGGTGCATGGAGCCACACAACAGCCTCCAGATCTAAATGGCAGTCTGGGGCCTCCAACAACCCAGAAAACCTCCCAGAGAGGAACTGAGTGTGAAGAGAGCCTGAAGCTGTGACCCAAAGGGACCTTCCCTCTGGGAATGAGAGGAGGAAACTGGGCACTGAAGCCTGGCACCACCGTCCCTGGATGTGGCTTGGGGAGGGGGAGGGGGGAACTGGGAAGGTTCAACTGGGAGTTTGCTGCAGGGTTGGAAATGCTGTGAAAAGCAGAGAAAGGGATTCAAAAAGACAGAGATGAAGGAGAGAGATAGGGAAAAGAGGATGTGAGAAGGAGAAGAGAAGAAGAGACAGTGCTGGCCTACAGGGTGTGAATTTTCTCGCTGAGCAATGAAGGCAGCAATGAGGCACCAAAGGAGCGATAAAGATGCAGATGATGGTCCCAGCAGAGCCCTCCTGGCAGCCTGCTCAGCACAGCCCTCTGCTCCAGCTCCTGCTGGAGTTCTTCCACCAGCACAGCATGGCCAAGCCCATCCACGTCCCTCCCAGCTCCGTGGAGGTGATGCT
The DNA here is from genome assembly GCA_013399055.1 of Ramphastos sulfuratus. Classification (NCBI taxonomy): domain Eukaryota; kingdom Metazoa; phylum Chordata; class Aves; order Piciformes; family Ramphastidae; genus Ramphastos; species Ramphastos sulfuratus. The sequence goes on along the minus strand of WBNM01015979.1, from coordinate 100,759 downwards.
GCTACCGCAACTTCTGCTGGGACCCCCCAGGATGAGCAACCTCATCAGTGTGCCTTGCTCCACAGTCACCAACACCTCCTTGCACATAACACACAGCCAAAAGCCTGCTTCTGTGCCAAAAGCCTCTGCTGGACCACCAAAAGAACAATCACTTTGAGTGCACCAAGGCTCTGCTCCCCCTCACAGAACCCCACAGCAGCCCCCACACCAGAAGTGGCAAAAACACCATGGAGCGACCCAAACACAGACCCACCAGCACGCTGCAGGCAGCCAGGGCACCACGGAGGGATCCAAACCCAGACCTGCCAGCACGCTGGCACCACAGAGCAGCCCAAACCCAGACCCACCAGTGTGCTGGCACCACAGAGCAACCTAAACCCAGACCCACCAGCACACTGTGGGCAGCCAGGGCACCATGGAGTGACTCAGACCCACCAGCACGCTGCAGGCAGCCAGGGCACCACGGAGGGATCCAAACCCAGACCTGCCAGCACGCTGGCACCACAGAGCAACCCAAACCCAGACCCACCAGCACACTGTGGGCAGCCAGGGCACCATGGAGTGACCCAGACCCACCAGCACACTGTGGGCAGCCAGGGCACCACAGAGCAACCCAAACCCAGACCCACCAGCACGCTGCAGGCAGCCAGAGCACCACAGAGAAATCCAAACCCAGACTCACCAGCACACTGGCACCACAGGACAACCCAAACCCAGACCCACCAGCACACTGTGGGCAGCCAGAGCACATTTTGCCCATGAAAAATTGGGGGAAAGGGCAATTATTTTCTCTTTGAATGGGTGGAATCATTTAGCTAGCTCCAAAAACAACTTTTACTGGCCAGAGAAGGGACAAACTGGGACAATGTGGGGGAGTGTGGAGGTCTGTTGGTGGGTTCCAGCCATGCTGCTTTGTGTTGTGATCCTCATTATTTTTTTTTTTATTTGTATATTACTGTTGTTATTACTATTATTATTATTATTATTACTATTATTATTGCTATTATTACTGTATCAATTCCCAAGCTGCAGCCACCACAACCCCAGCAGATGCCCTTCTGGCTTAGCAGGAACATCAACGCCGACCTCTGAGCAATGCAGCTCAGCTCTCTCCACGCCCAACCAAACCTCATCCCAGGAAAAATGGCAAAATCCCTTCCCAGTGGCAAAGCCTGGGATGCAGGATCCATCCAGCTCACACACAGCTTGATCCCAACAGCACCAACAGGGACACCCAACCCTGCTCATCCACCCTGCGCTGTGGGGTGCACCTGCTGATGCCATCCTGCTGCTTTCCTTTCCTTGCTGTTAGGGGATTGATGCTTATGGATGTGTCATGGCAGCTTGGGGGTAGGGGGGTCTCTGCAGACCCCACTATGGGCTACTCCTCAACACTTCTAATCCTAAACTGACCATTTCTCATGCTAAAGAGAAAGAGCTGAAGGAGAACCATTGCCTGCAGCACCACTCACGCTTCCCCTGGCCAGGCTCAGCCCCAAAACAGCAGCCGTGACCCCTGCACCCCACCCAGCAGCCATCTCCTCCACCCAGGTTTAGAACCGTGGGCTCAGCTCATCTCCAGCTCCCAACCAAAATACAAGCCAGGACCTTCCCACTCAGGACTGGGACCACAGGTTTGGCTCAGCCCTGACTCTTGACTGAAACACCGGCCAGGACCTCTCCATCACGGTTTGGGACAACCGGCTCGGCCATGTGGCCACGCCACAGTGCCAGAGGGCTGTGTCCTTGACGGAGAAGGCAGCGTGAGCCTTACCTGGGTCTCAGAGAGGTTGAGCTGCCGCGCTAGCTCCGTCCTCTCCCTGCCCACCACGTACTGGCAGCGCTGGAACTCCAGCTCCAGGCGATAGAGCTGCTCCGCCGTGAAGGACGTCCGCGTCCGCTTGGGTCGGTCCAGGTCCAGCCCTTTGGGGAGCACAATCTCCCGGATGGTCCCTTTGGCATCTGGAGGGGACATGGGGAGAAGGGCCGTCAGTGAAAGATAAAAGCTGGGGCGGGGAGAAAAAGGGACTAGGAGAGATGCGTTCTGTGTGATCCTGCTCTGGCAGGGGGGAGTTGGACTGGGTGAGCTTTCCAGGTCCCTTCCAGCCCCTAACCTTCTGTGATTCTGAAGCTGGTGCGGTGGTGTTGGAGCCCGCAAGAGGACAACAATGGTCCAAAATAGACATTACTGAGGGAGGAAATGCTGATTTAAACACTGTGTCTCCCGGAATAACTAAGAAACACCCACCCCACTCCCAACGTGTGGCTAAAAGTTTGATTGTTTCCTCCAGCCCCAGAGGCTGCAGGCTGATAAACCTCCAGGGAACGGTAACAAATCTTCATAAAACCCTCCAGGTGTATTAAAACCCTCCAGATACATTTATAAATCTTTACAATGATAAGGATATTTTCTAAGTCTTCATAAACCCGCAGGGAACAGGGGTTTTTTTTAAATCTTCATGAATTATTTTTATTTTTAAGAGAAAAATTAAAAGGAAGAGGGGGAAAAAATCCTTCAGAGTAGCCGATCCCAGAAATGATCATTTCTGGGAAGCAGAAGCAGAAAAGGATTCCAAAAAAAAAAAAAAAAAAAAAGTGAAACATCTTTCAATGAAAATAGATTTCATTTCTTTCGATCTTTCTTTGGGAATACTGAAATTTAAATAGTTCCTCTCTGTCACAATTTCCTCCTTTCCGAAAATATTTCCTCGCCTCCTATTTTAAAGGGTAAGTTTCGGAGGGGCTGTGCGCCCCGAGCCGCTCCTGGCAGCCGATTTTCGGAGGCTGGAATTGTCGCTGGCCACGGCTGGACTTTGGCAAACAAAAGCCGGAGGGTTTGGCTCCCGTCTTAGCCCTGCACAGCCCCTTCCACACTGAAGGAGCTGCTGACAAAAGAAAAACCCTCGCAGGCAATCCCCCGGAGCTGCGAGGTGCTGGGGATTGTCCCAGCTCCCTGGGCTGCGCCGCGGCCAGACGGACTCTTAAAAACTGAGTGGGAAACTGCTCACCGGGTTCCTGCCAGACCCCAGCCCCGTCATGTTCCATGTCCCTTGTTCTACCTACCCTTAAGCAGCCCGGTTTGGGTGAGCCCTGGCTGCAGACCTCCCAGTTTCTGCCCAGTAGTTTTCCTGTAGCCACAGAAGTCACCCTGGACAAACAGCCCGGAGGGACCCGAGGTCCCCAGCAGCCTTGGATGGAGAGAAGTTGCTTCGTGGCTGACTCAGGCATGAAAGGATTATAAAATTGCTGGGGAAAGGAGAAAGCAGCAAGGAGCAGCCTGGGAGGGCGTGATGGAGGTGGCACAAGAATGGTGAAGCTGGTGCGGTGATGTTTGAGCCCGCAAGAGGACAACAATGCTGGCATGAGGGTGGTGGAGCCTGCACGGAAATGGCAGAGCTGGCATGGGGATGGCAGGAGTGAGGAGCAAACGCAGACTTGGGAGAGGGGCCCCAATCCCGCAGCCATTTTCCCGTCATCACGTTGTGGTACACGGCAGAGCTATCAGCCTGGCATGGCCAGCTTATTCCAGGCTGAAGCGTGGCACCGGGGGCATGGAGGGCTTGGAGAGGGTGAAAGTGGGAGAGGATCCAGTGAAACCAGGAGCATAGGCTCTGACCCACAGCCCCAGACTCTGTGGGTGGGCATAGGGCTGTTGGGAAAAGGGATGTCTGTAGATCAGAGACATCACTGGCAGGATCGGGATGCCAGCCTGGCAACCATTTTGTGAGGAGAAGAGCATTGGCAGGGATGATGCCCGGGCCACGTCCGCACTCCCTAGTCCACGCCATGGTCCCTCGACACAACAACAGCCGAGGCTGCCAGCATGGAGCAGCCAACAGAGACCTTCCTGCTTCCCGGCCGCAGCTGCAGGGATCTGCCCCTCCGCCCTCACCGCCCCGGACGCCGCTGCCAGCATCACCACCACTATTATTTATTGTTTTCCCCCTCCTGGCAGCTGGGATGTGGAGTGGGAGAAGCAGGCTGGGCACAGCCCTAGAGGGAAGAGGGCACAGAAAGGCCCTCACCCCAGCCTCGTGCCCCAACCCTACTGCATACTGCAGACCCTCCCAGCTCCCCATCCATGCTGGTTTGGGGGGGCTCGCAGCCATGCCCCCTACATGCCAGGAAGGGCACAATACCATCCTGCCTGAAGAACCTGCTCCTGAGAGCCTTCCCCCATCATCCATTGGATCACAGACCCCTATTAGTGGCTGGATCCCAGATCCTCAACAAACACCAGGTCCTGCCATGGCTGTCTGAGGGGGTTCCAGCAGCCCATGGCCTCTCTAGTGGGGCTGTGGGGACACATTCTGCTCTTGAGGACCAGGCAGCCTGTCTAGGACAAGTTCTGAGACTGAAATCCCCCCTGAAAGAGGTCTGATGTCAAGGGGATCAATCTCTCCTCTATCTCAGCAGCTAAATACGATGGATGAGGATAGATGGACATGGCTGGGGAGCAGAAGGGAAGCCGAGTGGGCAGCAGATTTGGGGGCATCAAGCCAGCAAACATCTATTTTACAGCCTGCACACCCTGCAGCACAGCATGGGAGGCCTGGAGGGACAGATCCTGCAGACCAACATCCGCAGCAGAATCAGGCACACACCATGCACACCCGTTCAGAGAGGGGGTGCTGCATCCACATGCCTGCTAGCACACTTCTGGGGTGCACAGACACCCTGCCAGCCCCAAACACACACACCCACATCCCTCTTTACACTGGGGGACACACGCCTGGGGGGACACAGGACCCCACAGCCATTCTCAGTTCTCCCTCAAGCAGCATCAAGGTCCCCCCCTAGAACCTGCACAGCCCCTGGGAGGTGGCAGCATCCCAGAATCTTTCCTCCACCCCTTGCAGCCTCCACACTACCAGCAGGACAGGCCCCAGGGTGACCTGGCTCCTCCAGCAAGTCCTTGTCCCATTAATCCCTGCTAAACACTGACTTGCACCCCCACACCCAGCCGTGCCCAGCCCACCAGCCCAGCTACCACCAGGAGACAGGGATAGTCGGGTGCCCAGAGCCACCTCCACGGGCAAAGCCACCCGGCCCTGGTGGCTGAAGGCTTCATCTCACACCACCAATCCCTGGCAAGTCTCACAGGAGACTTGAGCCAAGGAGAGCACCGGGATGGGGAACCAGGACACAGAGGACCCCACTACTTCCCAACCATCTCCCACCAACAAGAAAGGCTCTGGTCACCACTAAAGCCACCACGGGTGAGCACTGAGGATGGGCTGGAGCAGAAGGCAGCACCAGGGCAGCTGGAGCTGGAAAGGGAAGATGCAGCCCTTGCTGCCTGGGGCAGGCAGCACGGTGGGGGAAACAACCTCTCTGCCTGGGGACAATCAAAAATATTTTAAAATACATTAATAAAAATAAGGGGGAAATGTAAAAACAAAACCAGAAGGTAGGAAAAATTGATTAGGAGGTGCTCCCCGGCCTGGCACCAAGCCCTTCCCAGCAGCAGGCAGGGGGCTGGGGCAAGACTGGGAACCAGGCAGACCGGTGGCCCTGCACGCTGAGGTCTCCCCGACACGTCCCCCCCCGGTCTATTTCGGCTCTGTTCCCGGTTATTTGCGGTGTTTTCTCCTCGCCACCATTTTGTCCACACCGTGGTGGTTGCAGCAAGATGGTGAGATCGGCCGCTCCCGGTCCCCAGGGTCGGGAGAAATGGGGGGACCCTGACCCGGGGTTAAGGACCGACCCCCTACACGAACACCCTTTCCCAGCCCTGGGCCCGTCAGGGCAGCCCCGGTAGGACCGAAGCCAGGCGGAGGAGAGGCCTGACCTCGGCCTGACTCCAGCGGGGACTGCGGCGGCCAGAGAGGACTTGGGAACACCCCGAACGGGACCCCGGGAATCGTTGCCGGGCGCTGCCTGCTCGCCCGCTGAGGTGCGCTGGGAGAGTTCAGGCTGCGGCAGCAGTGCTGTCGACGACAGACGCCTATCGCGACAGCCAGGAAAGAAGCTTGGCTGAACGGCGGGGCTGTTCGCAGCCTCCGAGCGGGCTGGGGATGCCCGAGCCGAGCCGTACCAGGCTCCAGTGACGGCGAACGAGCAGGACGCTGGCGGCCTCGGCCCTGTTGACCGAGCTGCCGCGGAGCTTCCGAAGAGCTGGGCGGCGGGTGTTAGCGGGGGGAACGCCGAGCATTCCCGGCGCATCCCCGGGATGGAGCCGCGCTGCCGCCCCGGGAACAGGACAGCCCTCGGCCCCTGTCTCATCACCATCCAAGCACCCCAAACTTTTTGGGGTTCGGTACGAGCCAGCCCCTTTCCGGCTAGCCCCGGGCCGGCGGTGGGGCTGAGCAAGGGGGATGCGGCGGTTCCCGGTGTGTCACCGTGCACCCCGCCCGCTCTCCCCGACCCCGGTCATGCGAATGATATTTTAAAGAGGGGGAAAAAAATATAGTCCCCAACTCGCCGCCGCTCCATGACGCTTTTCTCCTGCGACAACGGTTTAAAAGCAAAGACGATGCTTTTCCCCCGTCTCCCGCCGCCTCCCCGTGCCGCCGGTGAGGTTCGGGGGATCTGTAGTTCCGGGGTTGCTCCCCAGGATCTCCGCTCGGTCCCTCCGAGTCCGGCTGTTCGGCCGCAAATCGGAGTGGGCATACACGGCCTCGCTCCCGGAGCAGCATGGGGGAGCGAGCTGGGGCAACGGGCCCGGTCCCCGGCGCACCGAGCGGAGCCAGAGGAAGCGGAGGAAGGCCGGAGCTGATGGGGACGCGCTAGAAGCAGTGCCAGCGTGAAAGGAAAACCATGCCCTGTTCCGCTGCCCACTTCCCCGGACCCGGGGGCTACGGGCGCAGAACGAGGACCCAACCAGTGGGGTGGAGAGAGCGCGCCCGTGGAGGAACCTTGGCCCGGGGACCGTGCCCGTACCTCGCACCAGGATGCGGCGGCAGTAGTCCGCTTCGCCAGTTCCCGCCGGGCTCTCGCTGTCCGGGGCGCACTCCTTGGAGGAACCGGGGCTGACAGCCGATGTTCCCGGGATGTCCTTGAACCCACCGCTTCCTCCGCCTCGCCGAACGCTCTCCAGCTCCTCACGGTTCGCTGCCTTCTCCCGGGCTCGCCCGGTGGGCAGGGGCTCGGCCAGCAGCACGGGGCTCCCGCCAGGCTCGGCCCCTCCATCGCTCATCCCTGCGGGCGCCGCGCCGGGATCAAACATCAGCAGGGNCCCTCCCCGGCCCCCCCGGGGCTCAATGCCCTGGCACAGCCGGGGGCACCGGGCCCCACCTCACCCCCATAGCCGGACACCCGCCGGGGGCCCGTCGCTTCTCCCGCCTCTCCTCAGAGCACCCGGCCCCTCTCCCACCCCGGGGGGTGCTATTTAAACCGTTCCCCCCGCCCTCCCCACCTCCTCATCCCCTCCCCGCTTCACCGACCGGGGGTGGTGCTCAGGGAGAGGAGCTGGGGGGGATAGGGGGGTGCGGCGGGACCAGTCGGGGCGTCCCAAGGAGATGCAAAAAGAAGTTAAAAACTTTGACAGGCAACTGAGGCCCTTCTGCCCCCTTCCACCCCGTGCCCCGCCACCCATCTCCTTGGCACCTCGCTCCGGGCAAACTTCAGCCGCAGCCGTTCCATGGAGAGCCGGTGCCGGTGCTGGCGGAGAGGCGGGCGGAGGAGCTGCCGGTGCCCGGGGCTCGCTGCTCTGCGTGCGGAGAAATCAGTCCTGGGAGGTGGGGAGGGATGATTTTTAGGTTGGGAGAGGATAATAGAGAAGGAAAGGCGAGGAAAAGATTGCTGCGGAGGAAGCAGCCAGGGGTGGGCCCAGGGATGAAGCCGGGGTCGTTATCCCTCCGGTCTGGCCCTTCTCCGCACATCCCACGGTACTCGAGCCTGGAGCCGGGAGCGGGCGGCCGAGTCCCCCGCCGAGGCGGGGAGAGGTTCTGGTGGGGGGTGGGAAAGGGGCGATTTTAAATTAACGGCACGGCACAGACGCAATTTCCTGCTTTCCTGGTCCGTGATACCGATTGGTAAACAAAGAGCCCCTCGGTTGGCCGCTGGCCCCCGGCTCCGGGACTACGGGCAGGGCCAGAGGCGGCGGCCCCGCTTCCTCTCCGCTTCTCCGGGGGGAGGTCATCGGCGGGGACACCCCGCACCCCCCCCACCTCCCCGCCTCTGCGGAGATGGAAACGAGTAAAGAAATAACCTGACCTGGTTTTGTGTAACCCATCCCTGGGAGCTCCGGGGGGGTTCAAGTCCTTCTTCCCCATCGTGCTCGGTAGTCCAGTGCCCCCAGGGTTATCCCACCGAATCCTAGGGTTGAGGCAGTGGAGGAGTCCCGAACAGACAAACACACACACGCATACACATACCCGCTCCGGTACAACCGCTCCTGGTAGCTATGGATCCCTTCGTACCGGGACCGGGGCGAGCGGCTCCTCGTGCCTAGCCCGGGGAACCGGACAACTCCCACCTCGGGGGTCTCTTCTTTGCCGCTCTCTGCAACCGGGCAAAGGACAGACACATCGGGAGTCCAAACCCACCGACACCCCTTTCCCGGGCTCCGCCGCTTCTACAACCCGGAGCCGCCCGGTGCTGCGGCGAGCTCGGGCGGAGCTGGGCTGTCCCGGAGGGATCTCGGCCTGGCCTGGTCCCCCCGGTTGAGGCAGAAGGTGCCCGGTTTGGCGTCGAGAAGTTCAAAGGCCTCTTCATTTGTCTTTGGGTTGGGGTGGGCCCTAAGCGCCCGTGTCTGCGGCAGTCTCGGTATGACCGGAGCAGTGAGGGAGGAAATCACAGCGAAACATCAAATCAAAGCGAAAAATAAAATAAAAAGGAAGAAATAAAATTACAGGGGGGAAATAATAAAGCAATGGGCAACAAATAGAAAGAAGAAAATAAAGCAAACGAAAAAGGCAGTGCAGGGGAGAGCGGGGAACCGGGACACGGAGGGCGGGTGCCGCGGCCCACACCCTCGGTCCTGCGTGGCCCGAAGAGGAATGGAACTGAGTGTGGGATGGAAGCAACCGGCTCCCCGCTCCCGATTCCCTCGGTCTAGGGTAGGAGCTGGCGATGGCAACCGGTTCCTCTCTCCCATTTTCCTGCTCCCGGTTCCCTCCGGTCTGCGATAGGAGCCGGCGACGGTAACCAGTTTCCTGCTCCCGGTTCCCGGAGCTGCGGCGAAACCAAGAGCTCCCGGACACATTCGCTCTGACCTGGCTCCTACTCCCTGTCCGGTATTTTTCCCGTTATCCCTATTATTGGTATTAATAATAATGATAATAATAATATATTTTGCTCCGGTGGGTCTGGGGGAGCAGAGGAAGAGAATCACCGGAGACTGCGGTTCCGGGAGGCACAGCGGGGCCGATGCAGCCTCCGCCTTGTCCTAATAAATAATAATAGTTGAAATATTTATCTGTAAATGCTGCTTATTCTTATTTCATGATTATTAGTGCTGTTGATTTTGGGTTTGCTCGGTGTTTACCGTTGTTAGTCTCGTTATTAGCATTATTAGGGTTATTAATTGCCATTATTAGGGTTTCTTGTTGTTATTGCGCTTGGACTCGATGTTTTTTAATTGTTTTTTGCAGCCTGAGCGGTTCCGTGAGCCTCTATTATTATTGCTATTACTAATTTTATTGCTATTGCTATCGCTATTACTAATTTTATTGCTATCATTATTTTATGAGTTTCCCCTCTGGCTCGGGCCGTGGAGTCGAGCCCGGCCCGAGGAAGCACAGCCCGGGGACCCAGTGTCCAGTCCCGTTTCCAGCCCCGTTTGCAGTCCCCGAGCCCTCCGACCCCCGGACCGTCCCATGCCGTCTCTCCGCTCTCCCCCTACTCCCGTCTGGGGCTTAAACCCTCCGCTATTCTCCCCAATATTTCCTCATTTTCCTGGTTTACAGCCTGGAGAAGGGGTCCGAGCGGAGCTCCCCGGGCCTGGGGACTCGGAGGTTACAGAGAGCCGGAACGGTTTGGCTCGGTTTGGCTCGGTTCAGCTCGGCCAAGCTCGGCTCGGCCCTGTTCGACTCGGCTCGACAAGGTGTGGTCCCATTTCCCCGGGCCCACGCTGGTGGCCTGCGGACCCGGACTGGGGAGAGCGGTGGGATGGCCGCTGGAGGGGGAAACACGGGGGGACTGTGAAAAAACATGGGGAGCCTACACGGGGACAGAGGTGGACTATGCAAGGAACACGAGTGGATAGTGCGGGGACACGAGGGAAACGTGAGAAACAACGGCGGGACCGTGCGAGCACACGGTGGGGACTGTGCAAAAACGCGGGGGACAGATGTAAAAACACGGGGGGAAGAAGTGAAGGGACATGGGAGTCCTGTGAAGGGACACGGGGGGATAGTGAAGGGACACAGCGGGGACTATGCAAGGGACACAGGGAGGACTGTGTAAAAACACGGGGGCAGAAGTGAAGGGACACAGGGGTCCTGTGAAGGGACGTGGGGAGGACTATGCAGGGGACACGGGGGGACTGTGTGAAAACATGGGGGCGTGTGTAAAAACGCGAGTTGCCTTTGTAAAATCACGGAGGGACTGTGTAAAAACACGGGAGACTGTGTAAAAACACAGGGCAAGTAGTGAAGGGACACGGGGGTCCTATGAAGGGACATGGAGGGGACTATGGAAAGCACATGAAGGGACTGTGCAAAAACACGAGGGGGTTGTGTAAATACGCGGAGGAAGAAGTGAAGGGACACGGGGGTCCTGTGAAGGGACACAGGGAGATTATGAAGGGACATAGGATAACTATGGAACCAAATGGGGAGACTGCAAAAATACGGGGAGGGGGGCTGTGAAGGGACCGGGAGGAGCTGTGAAGGGACACGAGAGAGATGTGCAAAACCACGAGGGGATTGTGCGAGGACACCAGGGACTGTGAAGGAAGACGAAGGGGCTGCGAAGGGATGCGAGGAGCTGGTGTGCAAAATCACGGCGGGGGGAATTGTGCGGGGACACGGGGAGACCGTGCAGAAATACAGGGGATGCTACGAAGGGACACGGTGTGGATATGCGGGGACCCAGTGTGAGTGTGCACGGCTTTACAGGGGCTGCTGGGGCCCCGAGGATCGCGGTGTGAGTGGGTGTGCACGGAGACACGGACACAGGGCAGCCGCGCATGGGCACCGGGTAACCGGGCACTGCATAACCGGGCACCGCTCCCTTCTGGGCTGGGGGGGCAGTTTGGAGGGGCTTGGGGCAGTTCTAGGGGTGGTTTGGAGTTGTTTTGAGGAATGGTCTTGGGGTGGTTTGGATGCGGCTTTGGAGGTGCTTTAGGGGTGCTTTAGGGGCTGTCCTGGGGGCTAGTTTGGAGACTGATTTTGGGCTGGTGTGGGTGTTGGTTTGGGGAGTGATTTTGGGCTAGTGCAGGTGCTGGTTTGGAGGTGCTTCAGGGGTGGTTTGGGGGTCTTTTTAAAGCAGTTAGGGTGGCTGCGCCAGATCCAGTGTGTCCAAGTATCCGGTGTCACCGTGAACCGACACGGGGGAAGTGTGCATGGGCAGGATGTCACCGTGCGCGGGCTGCGGCGCCTGCTTCGAGGACAGAGGATAGCGAGGAAGACCCCTAGGGTCCCCACCTCGTCCAGGAGCTCTTCTAGGGGTGCCCAGCCCAGACATTACTCCCACCCTGCCCAGGGCCCCGGTAAGGCTGATTTCGTTAGAAGAGCCGGTTGTACCGGGCACGGCGGCATGGCCCCAGGGACACCCTTCCCTTGGTCTGTGACATCTCTCTGGGTGGAGAACACAGCTCCCCGGGATGTGGGTCGCTTCAGTCCCACTGGGCTTCCCCACGCGTGGGTGCGCTCTCCCCAGTCCAGCCACACTCGGATCCAACCAAATCAAACGAAATCAAAGAGAATCAAACGAAAATCGCTCAGGCCGGTACCGCAGCCCCCCCAACCACGGCTCGTCCGAACCCACATAAGTGATCGAGCTACCCTGGAACGAGAGGTCCCTCCCCGCAGCACCTCAGCCGGGCCAGCAGCACTTCCTGCCCTGGAGGTCCCCACCCCAAACGAGTCCGCAGCAGCGGGGCCACCGCGGCACGGGGAGCGGAGGGCACCAGCGACCCCAGAGCCTTCCCCGCCCCTGGGACCCTGCTCCTGGGGTCCTCTCCTCTGGCATCCCTGATTCTGGTGTTCCTGGGATCTCCTCCTCTACCATCCCTACACGTGGGGTTCCGCTCCTGGAATCTCTTTCTTTGGCATCCTCAGTCCTGGGACCCTGCTCCCAGGATCCTCTTCTCTAGCATCCTTGATTCTGAGATCCCGCTCCTGGGATCTCCCCTGGCATCTCTGTTTCTGTGAGCTTGCTCCAGGTATCTCCTCCTCTGGCATCCCTGCTCGTGGGATCCAATTCCCAGAATATCTTTCTCTGACATCCCTGCTCCTTGAATCCTTCTGCTGGCACCTCCTCCTCTAGGATTCCTGGTCCTGAAATATCTTTCACTGCCATCCTTATTCCTGACATCCCTGCTCCCGAGATCCTGCTCCTGGGATCTTTTCCTTCTGGTTTCCTGTGCCAACCTCCCCATCACCCCCTGCCCTCCAGCTGCTCCCAGCCCTGGGTATCATCTGCCCAGGGTGACACGAGGGTGACAAGGTGTGGGTGCTGGTGGAGGAGGGTGTGATCACAGCCCTGGGGACTTGCTACCACATTTTGATAACCTCGACCTTTCCAATTTCCCCAGCTCCTGTTCTGCTGGAAAATTTCCCTCCCCCCACCCCTCCCCACCCCAGACTCCCAGGTTCCCCCAAGGACACTTGCCTGAGGTCCCACTGCTACTGTGTCTTTGTTGCCCAGGGCCAGCTGCTTCCCAGAAATGGGGAGTCAGCTCCAAACCGTGCTTCATCCCCCAGACACCCATCACTGGGGCACTCAAGCAGTCCCAGTTGATGAGTATCAGATTAAGGTAGTGTGGGTTCCTGCAGTGGCCCCAGCTAAGTGGATGATCCTGTCAGACACAGTGTAGGGGGCAGGGGACCCCAATAAACCTGTCAGGAGAAGCAGTAGGGTCCTGATGGCACTGCTGGAAGAGCTGGGGCTGGGGATGCTCCAGTGACCTCCATGGGATGGATAATACCAGACTCCGGTGAGTTTATTGGGTGATGAGAGCCCAGGCAGAAAAGAGGGGAGTGGGTTCCTGATTGACTTTCCAGAACCCAGCAGACCCTCCCAGGCACAGAAAGGCAGGGACCAGCCTTTCCTCCTGGTTCCCATGGTCTGAGGTGGGTTAAGAGAACTGCAGGTGGTCTGTGTGGCTCAGCAGGACTGGAGACGGTGACCCCCAGACCCTTCACCCCACTGATCCCAGCTCCCCCTGCATGACCACAGCCAGGAGGCATAGCCACATACCAGGAATGGTGCAGTGACATGGAGACAGAGGAAGGAGGAGGTGGGGGGAGCCTGGCCACCCAGTCACCCCCACCCACATCTGTCACTGCTGACTCAGGCCCAAACAAGAGCATCACACAGGTGTCCCGCCAGGGTCACCAAGCCTTGTAGTGGTGACCTCCATTTGAGAGATGATGATGATGGCAAGGAAGATGCAGGATGGACTTAGCAGATGTTTCACAGAGAGCTAAACCTTGGGGAGGGAGGACATGAGAAGTACCAGTGCTGGGATGGAGGAGGGGTGGCTGTGCCCAGGGGACACCCCTGGAGCAGGTGTTGGCTGCTAATGGTTTGGATTTAGGTATAAATCTGGGAAACAGTGAGCACCACCATCACAGGGTGAGCACCACCATCACAGGGTGACCACCACCATCGCAGGGGGGTCACCACCATCACAGGGTGAGCACCACCACCACAGGGTGACCACAACCATCACAGGGTGGCCACCACCATTGCAGGGTGGCCACCATCATCACAGGGTGGTCACCACCATCACAGCGTGAGCACCACCATCACAGTGTGGTCACCACCATCACAGTGTGAGCACCACCACCACAGGGTTGTCACCACCATCACAAGATGGGCAGCATGGTGGTGCTCCACATCCTTGTGCACAGGAGTGGCTTCTCCTTGTCTCACACCACTGGAACTGATGTTTGGAGCTGATCCAACTGCAGAGGCATTGAGGTCTGGGATCCAGGGTGGAGTGAGTCACATCCCCACAAGGGGACATCCCACCACTGCTCACACACAGCAGACGGGCTCATTTCACAACCAAACAGAGCCGTTGAGCCCGGCAGGCTGGGGAGAAATCCTGACGGGAGCCATTGGCATCGCTGAGGTGCCAGGGCCAGCCGGGCTCATGCTTGCCAACCACTGTGGTAGCAGAGAGAGAGGGCAGCCAGCCCAGCCCGAGCTCCGCCCCCAGCTCACCCTCTCTGGGCGCGTTTCAGCCGTCCCCAGGATTACTGCAAAGAGCAAATCAAAGCGGGTGCTAATTTATCCAAGGAGAAATGCCTGGCGCATTTCTGCCAGGTCCTCCGCCCCGTGGCAAATCCCTGGCCTCCAGTTCACCTTCTGACCTGCCCTTATTCCCCTGCTCTGCCTTTAAACCATGTGATGGGAGGATTTGGCTTAACGTGTGTGTGGTGTGGGTGTGGGTGTGTGTGTAGCTCCAGAAGGAAAGCAGGAGAAGGGAGCTCAGAGAGCCTGGAGGTAATCGCTGGCTCCCAGCCCTTGCTGCATCCCTTGGGATGGATTAAGGGGTAGGTGTACCCCACTCCTGCAAACTCTGCTGCCTGCTGCTCCCCACATCTCCCAGGCTCTTGGCAGAGCTTTAGTATGGCAGGAGCAACCTCTCCTCTCTCCCTCAGCACTGCCCCACGACCTGTCCCCTGCGCTCCACACTGGGTGTAGGTCTTAGAACTGGTAGGACCTTCCCCACATCTTCTACTCTGCATCCCCAGAACCAGGCTACACCAGTTGCAGCGCCGGGAAGAGCCAGCATCTGGCACGGCCGGCCGGCGGCAGCTCACGGGGCACCATGTGTACGTGCCAGCCAGCAACATCTGCCCTGACCTCCCCCAGCAAGGAACTGGGCACGGCGGGCAGAAGGGGCCAGCTGGAGCTGCCCAGCCACCCCGGGGGGAGGTTTGGGCAAGAGTTGATGAACTTCAGGCCAGGGAGATGTGAGAGGGAGAGGATAGATGCGGACAGGGACCCTTTGTGCAGCCCAAGGGCTGGGTCAGGAGCAGCGTGGGAGCAGGTGGTGGAGGAGGAGGAGGAGGTTTGGGCAGCCGTGGGGTTGGAGGAGTCTGCCACCGAGGAGCCTTGAAAAGGTGATTTGGAGCCGGAGGGATGGACCTGCCCAGGTCACCCTGGCTCGGTTTGAACTCATCTGCCTGTGCCTGCGCTTCAGCAGCCGACGGAGGCTTTAACTTCGCTGCCGCCAGGTGCTTGGAGGGATCTCAGCGAGGAGGCAGCGGCTGCTGCCGCCGGCCAGGGAGGGAGATGCCTGCCCACTTCTGCCCTGCCTGTCACCCTGCCTGCCATCCTGCCCACCATTCATGAGCTCAGCTCCCATCTCCATTTCAACACATCCCTTCCCATCCCATCTCCACCCCCAACTCATCCCAATCGAGGCTGGTGGTGGAATGGGGATAGGGATGGAGACAAGAATAGGATGGGGACTGGGACAGGGCCAGCAGTGGGGACAGAGACAGTCTCCTCATGTGCAGCCCTCCCACGAGCTCCGTGGGGCCCTGGGCATGGGCACAGGCAGATATTCCACATCTGCTGGGGAAGCTTCTTGCCCAGAGCACAACTGTCCCACCAGCCCCACACCTGTAGGACCATTCTGCCTGGCTGTCCCTTCTCGATGAGCTTCGAAGCACCAGCAGTGAGCCAGGGCACCAGGAGCCACAGCACTGGAAGGATGCACCCGAGGAGGAGGAAGAGTAGGGTCTGTGTTATCCCAAGGGCTGAGTCAGAGGGAGATGACCTGGACCTGCTTCAGGAGGACCCAGTTTTGGTGCGTGGACAGGGGCAGCAGAAAAGGTGGATGAGGCAGGATTAAACTCCCACAAGAGCAGAGCATCAGGAGCATCATCCCTGAGCCCCCCAGCCCCGTTTGGGAAGCTGCAGCTCCATGCTCTGAAGCCACCGTCCGGCTACACATCCCTGTCCGCAGCCCCTGGCCCGTAGTGTCTGGCCGTGAGGTGGCTGCAGGGTGACATCTAATGGCTATGGGACAGGAGGGGACATGACCCAGCAGCTGCCTTCCTCGCTGGGGGCTGCGATGTCTGCAGGAGAAACCTTCCGACAGCTCCAGCCTCACATCTCCTCCAGCAGCGCGGAGCTGAAGGACAGAGCTCCTCTTTGTCCCTCACCTCTTCCTGGGCACCAAGGGGACACGTTTGGCTTGGGGACACCTCTGTCCAACGGGCCGAGAAGACAGATGTCAGGAAAATGTGGTGCTGTGCCCGTGGGCTGTCCCAGAGCATCACGTTCCACCCTCCCACCTCGTCCATGGACCAAGCCACTGTCCCCACAGCTTCGGGGACAAGGCAGAGGGCAGAGTGGAGAAGGAATCACACAGTGACATGGGGAGCCCTCGGGCAAACCAGTCCTGCTCTGCCCCGTGGCTGCCTGGTTCCTCCAGCTCTGCAGCATCCCCAGGCAGGACCACGGAGCCCTTCCCAGCTCATCCCAACAGGCACCAGCAGTGCCTTGTTCTGGGGTTTGTTTCCAGGAACTACACACAGGAAGGCCCTGGCACACAAGGGCTGTGGGCAGCACCCTGGGGTGGTGACTTTGGAGGGGGGTGGAGGTGTACTGGTTTGAGGAATATTTTACTGAGAGAAATTAAATCACAGGGGGACAGGAGGATGGTGGACAGGAGAGGTTGTCCCCAGGGTTGCACCACCACAGGGAGATTATTTTTCTGCTGAGGTTTTCACTGCTGGAGAGCAGCTCTGATCTGTCACAGCTTGCTGGTGCCTGGCACGGGTGGTGGCAAGCACCAGCCGTGCCCAGCATGAGAACAACATCCACGGTGGGGAGGGGCAGCATGGGACAGAAGAGGGGCTGGGAGGGAATGGGAATAGGGCTGAGCTATCCCCAGGGCCTGGGTCCAGCCAAGCTGGGGCTCTATGGTTCCAGTACCAGCTGCTATAGTTGCTCCTGAGCCAAAAAGGCACCGGTTTAGGAAGCTCCATCCACCTGGAAAAGGTTTGGGTTAATTGAGGTTGGAGCTCATGGGGTCAGGGGAGCACCCAGGGCATCACTCAGAGGGGTCACCACTCATGGTGAGCTGTGAAGCCCCTCTGGGATGAGCCTGCAAGGGGTAATTCTGGTGCTCAGCAGGCTCTGCCCCTCCTGCTCTCTCTCTGACTCCACAGATGGCCAAGGCTATGGTGGCATCATGCAGCAGCATGGCTGGGCCAGATGCTGGCCCACGTGTGAGCCTAGATCCACAGCCCCCAACCCCATGCTCTCCATCATCCACAAATCCCCCATGGGGATTCCCTGAGAACTCAAAGTTGACCCCATCAAAGTCCCTACCTGCACTTGCTCCTGTTTGCTCCTCAGCTCAAAGGTGTCCTCAGCATTGGACCAGCCCCAAAACCTCCTCATTCTGGAAGGGAGGAGAAGGAGCTGCCACCCCTGCTGCCTTCCATGGGCCAGTTCAGGCCAAGGTCCCTGTCCCCACCTGGTCCCACCTCATCCAAGGACATTACCTGGGCCACAGCTTCAAAGCCACAACAGTCAAGGTGGCCACACAGATAAGAGCCAGCAGCAGCGCAGCCACCACGGTGAGGGCCTGGAGGTAGGTGAGAGCTGCAGGCAGAGAGAGTCCAGGGCAGATCCCCACCAGAGCTGACAGCTTGGTGAGGTGGTTTGGGGAGCCCTGAGCAGGGGTGACACCTCCCAGCCCCTTTTCCCTGTGGCTGAATCTGGGTCAATGTGCATGAGACCCCTCCCCAAGCCTTTGAAACCCCTTTAGGGATGGGGACTCCACCACTGCTCTTTCCAAGAAGAAATTGTTCCTCATGCCCAACCTAAACCTCCCCTGGCACAACTTGAGGCCATTTCCTCTTGTCCTATCACTTAAGCCACCACAGCACCTCAGGGTTGGGGCCAGCTCCACTCACTGTGCACGCTGAAGTAGGCACTGGCTGTGGCATTGCCCAGGGGGCTGCTGGCCACGCAGATGTACTCGCCCGAAGCCTCTGCTCCCACATCCTGGAGCTCCACACGCAGGCTGTTGTGGGAGGGGGCCACTCGGAACCCTGGGGAAGTGGCTGGGGCCAGGCTGGAGGCTAGGAGCTGGCCGTGGTGGTACAGGAGCATAGTGGAAGGTGGGTGGCTGTCAGCCGTGCACAGCAGGATGCCCACTCGCCCGCTGCGGTTCTCCAGGAAGGTGCTGATGGACACATCCCGAGGCGGGTCTGTGGGCAGGAGACAGGACTGGCAGCAGTCCATAGCGTGGGACCTCCTCTCACGCTGGCCTGGAGGCTCACCAAGGGCTGCTTAATGCATTTCTCCTCCAGTGTGAAGCAACCCCAGCCCACCCAGCCCTGGGCTGATAGTTTCAGTCCTTCTCCAGCCCTTTGCTCCCCTCCCCAGCTGGAGAGCACCTCCTGGCTTGGAGCACACTGACTCCAAACCTGACTTTTGAGGGGTGTCATAGAATCTTTAAATGGCTTAGGCTAGAAGAGACCTTTAAAGGTCATCTACTCCAACCCCCCTGCAGTCAGTAAGGACATCTGCAACTAGATCAAGTTGCTCCAAGCCCCATCCAACCTGGCCTCCAATGCTTCCAGGGAGGGGACATCCACAGTTTGATACAGCTACTATTAGACAAACCCTTGCTGTCCTCTTCCCTGGGTCCAAAGGGGGAGAAGGAAGCAGAGGAGGAAGGCCCTCACACTACACACAGTAAGACCATGCAGATTGGATGTGAGATGCTGGGCTGGATGCACACAGCATGTTGGGGACTCTGCAGCCCATCCTGCCTGTGGCCTGTCCCTGCAGGACCTGGGGACACTCACACAGCACACTGAGGCTAACATGTTGGGGACTCTGCAGCCCATCCTGCCTGTGGTCTGTCCCTGCAGGACCTGGGGACACTCACAGAGCACGCTGAGGCTGAGTGGGGCTGAGGTGGCACTGCCCCGTGTGCCGCTCGCCCGGCAGTGGTAGGAGCCGGTGTCGGTGCTGGAGACATGGGCAAGGGCAAGGGAGGCCACTGGTCCATCCTGCAGCCACCTGCTGTTCTTGTACCAGGTGTAGTTGGCCTCCTCACCCACCCAAGGGATGCCCAAGCAGGTCATGGTAGCTTTGGTGCCTTCAGCAACTTCTGGTGAAGGCTCAACCACGATATTGACCCCTGAGGAGGAGAAGGGAGATTGGGAGGTCAAGGGATGCCCACAGCTTGGGTTTGTACAGGACAACACCAACCCCAAGCCCCCAGAAAAGGCTGCCAGGAGCCACAGTCCCATGCAAAGACCTTTCTAGACTCCAGCATGGGTCACCCTCACCTCCCACGTCCAGGTGCAGGGCGGAGGAGGCAGTGCCATAGCTGTTGTTGGCTGAGCAGATGTAGAGCCCTGCGTCCTGCAG
Organism: Ramphastos sulfuratus; assembly: GCA_013399055.1. Lineage (NCBI taxonomy): Eukaryota > Metazoa > Chordata > Aves > Piciformes > Ramphastidae > Ramphastos > Ramphastos sulfuratus. The sequence continues at coordinate 81,289 of WBNM01015979.1, read as the reverse complement.
CTCCACCTCCACCATCTCCACCCGCAGGGAGTTGGGGGTCAAGTGGATTCTGAAGCGTGGGTCAGATGGTCCCTGCGTGGAGGCCAAGGGAGCATGGCCATGACCTCGATGCAGGGTGATGTCAGAGGGTGGGAAGCTGTCAGCAGTGCAGAGCAGGATGGCATGATGCCCACCCTGGGAATCCACCAGGGAGACAAAGGATGGCTCCTGGGGTGCATCTGCAAGGACAACAGCAAAGACAACCTTTCTTCCCCTCCCCCAAACAGCTCTGGTGGGAGGGGACCATGGATGGCCTTCGAGTGGTCTTGATCTTAAAGGTGTTGGTGGACTTNGAGCTCCCTTCCAACCTAAACCATTCTATGCTTCCACGATCCTAAAAATCATAATGCTACGAGATCTTAAAGGTCCCTTAAAGGCCTCTTCCAACCAAACGGAGCCTATGACCATCCCTCCCGTGGAGCTTGGAGGGTGACAAGCTGAAGAGGGGGGGACGAGACACAAGGAACGTGACGCAAGGACTGGGAATCTTCCCGGACGAGGGGTGGGAACGCGCAGGAGGCCAGAGGCTGTCACCGGCCTGCCGCGAGTTGCCACCAGGTGGCGCCACAGACCACCCTGCCACAGTAGCGCTGCCCCCGCAGGGCTGCCCTGCGCCGCCCGCCCTGTGCCCACCTTACCGCACCCCCATACAGCCTCCTCTCACTCACACAACACCCGCAGGGTGACTGGGGGTGCCCAGCGCCGCCGCAGCCCCCTCCTCGCCTGGCAGCCGTAGGCACCCGCGTCCGTGCGCCAGGCGCTGGGGAGGGGGAAGGAGGCGTCAAAACCTTCCGCCAACCATCTCCCGTTCTTGTACCACGTGTAGAGGGTGCCCGGGTGGGCACCTGCATCCTGGCAGGTCAGGATCACGTCGGTCCCCTCGGGCACCTCAGTGGAGGGTGTGACCACCACCCTGATGGCTGAGGAGAACAGAACAGAGCTGGCACAAATTTTGGTCACCTTGGGAAGAGCCTTTCCCAGCTCCAAAGCCCTCAATCCCATCCGATGGGGTGGGTGCTCAGTGGGTGCCCACCCAAGTGGGTAGCAGCCACCTCCCTGCCCTCCCACCAGCTTCTCACCACTCCAGACCCTCGTGATGTTCTGCTGCCCAACTTATTTGGCCCATACCCCTTGTTGCCCAATCCACCTCAGGTGGTCCCCAGCCCCTTGTGCCCCCACCCACAGACTCACCCTGCACACGGAGGGGTAGAGATGTGTGGGTGCTGCCGAGCTGGCTTCGTGCCCAGCACTCATACTCGCCCTCGTCCTCCTCAGTGGCCTCCTGGAGCTCCAACCTCAGCTCATTGGGAGAAGAGGAGATGTGGATGCTCTGCCTAAGTTGGTCACCTTCTGTGGAGGGGCTGGAGGCCACCAGCTGCCCCTCCTTGAGCAGGGTGACATGGGACAGGGGATTGCTCTCCACGGTGCAGAGGAGGATGACTGCGGTCCCCTTGCCACCCTCCATGAAGGCCTTCATCTGCAGGTTCCTGGGGGGGTCTGCCAGAGGGAGATGTTGGGAAGAGGGAGGAGGATAAATAGCATCTGGGTGAGACAGAGGATTCAGCTCGTGGTGCTCAGGTCAGGCTCAGCTGGGCTCTGAGCTGAGGGCTGATGCTCTGCTGCCTGCAACACAGGACCTGTGCAGGCAGAGCTCCTAACCAAGGAGGCTGAACCAAGGAGGCTGACCCCTAACCAAGGACGAGTGGTACCTTGAGGAACCAGGGGTATAAAACTCAACTTGTTTAAGACCTGAGACCAAAGCTAACTGGATTTTGAGATCCTGAAACTAAGGCAGGACCCACTGCCTGGTTCTGGAGAGTCTCCAGACCATGCTTCTAGGAGGATTCCCAGCTAAGGAGAGTGACAAGTAACACCTCAAGGATCTAGAGGAAAAGGACTCAAGTTGCACCAGGGAAGGTTTAGGTTGGACACGAGGAACAATTTCTACCCTAAAAGGGTTGCCAAGGCCTGGCCCAGGCTGCCCAGGGCAGTGGTGGAGTCCCCATTGTTGGAAGGGGTTGAAAACCCGTGGGGCTGTGGTGCTGAGGGCCATGTTTTGGTGGTGACCTGGCAGTGCTGGGTTCAGGGTTAAATGTGATTAACCTGAAAGGCTTTTCCAACCCAAACTGCTCCACGATTCTGGGACTCACAGAGGACATTGAGGGTGGCAGGAGTTGAGCTGCGGTTCCGTGCCGGGGTCTGAACAGAGCAGTGGTAAGAGGCAGCATCAAGGGCAGTAGTGATGGGGAAGGTGAGGATTGGAGCTGAGCTACTGCTGAGCCAGACCCTGTTCTTGTACCAGGTGTAGCTCAGAGCTTCCTCATCGTTGGTGTCCACCGCACAGGTCAGGTTGACAGCATCACCTTCCTGGACGTCTGGGGAGGGGGAGATCCAGACCCTGGTAGCTGCAGTGGAAGGAAATCATGCTCAGGGTGGGCTGGAAGTGATGGGGGCATGCTGGCCAGCAGGTCAAGGAGGGGGTTTCCTCCATCTCTACTCTGCCCTGGGAAGGCCACATCTCAAGTACTGAGTCTATCTTTCTTATCAGCCCCTTGAAGCACTGAAAGGCCACAGAAAGGTCTCCCTGGATCCTTCTCTTCTCCAGGCTGAACAACCCCAACTCTGCCAGCCTGGCCTCACAGCAAAGGGCTTCCAGCCCTCACATGATTGCTGTGGCATCTTCTGGCCCTGCTCCAACAGGTCCCTGTCTGTGCTGAGGGCTCCAGAGCTGGCCCCAGCCCTGCAGGTGAGGTCTCAGCAGAGCAGAGCAGAGCAGAGCAGAGCAGAGCAGAGCAGAGCAGAGCAGAGCAGAGAAGAGAAGAGAAGAGAAGAGAAGAGAAGAGAAGAGAAGAGAAGAGAAGAGAAGAGAAGAGAAGAGAAGAGAAGAGAAGAGAAGAGAAGAGAAGAGAAGAGAAGAGAAGAGAAGAGAAGAGAAGAGAAGAGAAGAGAAGAGAAGAGAAGAGAAGAGAAGAGAAGAGGGCAGAATCCCCTCCCTGCCCCTGCTGCCTATGCTGCTGGGGACCAACCTAGGACACAATGTGAGCACACATTTCCAGCTCATGTCCAGCTTTTTACCACCAGCACCCTNACATCCTGTGAGCTGTGATCCTCCAGCGGTGCTTATCTTCACCTCTCAACCACAGCATCCTGGCACCACGCAGTTTCAGTACATCCAATTTTGATGCCCTCATCCCAATCCCATCCCCTGACCCTCCCCAAAGGCAGCCCCAGCTCCTCACTCACTGCCTGCCGTGAAGTTGGCCATGGCACTGGCATTGCCATGGGCATTGGTGGCAGAACACAGGTACTCGCCCTCGTCCTCCAGCAGCACGGGGCTGATGCTGACCCGCAGCGTGTTGAAGGCCAAGGTGACACTGTGCCGTGGCAGGGTGATGGCTTGGGGGGGTGCCGTGGAGGCCACCAACACCTGGTCCTTGAAGAGAGCCAGCTCTGCCTGCGGGCTGCTGTCCGCCGTGCACTGCAGGACACCTCGCTGCCCGTCGGGGTTCTCCAGGAAGGACGTCAGCACTGGCACCCGTGGAGGATCTTCCCAGGATGGTGAACAAAGGCTGAGTGTGCACCAAGGGCCGCCCAAGGGCCCTGCTCTGGCCCAGGAGGCCTCTCATCCCTAGCACCATCCCACACCTGGCACCGCTCCACTTCCAAGAACATCCCACACCTGTCACCGTCCCACCTCCAGCACCATTTTGGGCACCAAGACAGCACTGAAAATATAACTGGCACCATCCCACCTCTGGCACCATTGCAGGCACAATCCCATCACTGGAACTATCACTGGCACCATCCCACCTCTGGCACCACTGCAGGCACCATCCCATCATTGGAACTATCACTGGCACCATCCTATTCCTGACACTATCCCCATCCCATCCCTGTCACTGTCCCACTCCCAGCACCATGCCATAGCCAGCACCATTGCCCTCCTGGCTCCATCCCACCCCAGCACACTGTTGCCCTGGACTCCCAGGAGGGTCCCACTCACAGGTGACACGCAGGGTGACAGCTGGGGAGATGCTGGTCCCCGAGGGGCCGCGGGCTCGGCAGTGGTAGGAGCCAGCAGCAGTGCTGGTGATGTGGGGCAGAACCAGGAGGTTGTTTGGGCTCTCCTGGAGCCATTCACTGTTCTTGTACCAGGAGTAGACTGTGTCACCCTGTGACTCTCCTGCCACTTGGCATGTCAGGGAGACGTCTCCTCCTTCCAGCACCTCCGCAGATGGTGAGATGAGGACTCGGGCAGCTGGAGCATGGAGAGAGCCAAGAAAGTCTCCCTTCAGCCTCCTTTACTCCAGGATGAGCAACCCCAAGTCCCTCAGCTGCTCCTCACAAGACCTGTTTTCTTCACCAGCTTTGTTACCCTCCTCTGGACACTCTCCAACATCTCAATGTCCTTCTTGGAGTAAGGGGCCCAAAACTGAACTCAGGATTCAGTGTGGCCTCAGCAGTGCCCAGTCTGGGTGGACAATCTGTACCCAGATCTGAGGAGTTTGGAATTGGGTGTCTGGTGCTTGGGGGAAGTAGCCCCAGAGCGACAACAAGAGCTGGAGTGAAATCCAGCAGCACTGGGTGGGAGTGCAGCCCCCAGCTCCTGTGGTTTCATATCTGTGGGGACACACTTGGAGCAACCAATCTGAGGGCCAGATCCCAACCCAAGAAATTAATCCATCCCAGGAGCCCTGCTAACCCCCTGGGTGACGCCGGTGCTGCTGAGTCCCAGGTGACAGCACCTGAGCCCCTGCACGGGGACCTCCCTGCAGCATCCATGGGGACATCACCTTCTCGGTGGCTTCGGGTTGGCCACCAAGTGGCACTCACTCTGCACACGGAGGTACAGTCGCCCTGTGGTGGTGCCATGTGCGTTGGTGGCCGTGCAGTGGTAGCTGCCTTCATCTGCCGGTGTCACCTCCGCGATCTCCACCTTCAGGGCGTTGGGGGCAGCCGAGACGCTGACCCGCGGGCTGCTGCCGCCACTGCTGGTGGCCACCAGCTCCTCACCTCGGTGCAGGGCCAGCTGGGCAGGAGGGTTGCTTGCCACCAAGCACTGGAAGATGGCCAGGTGACCTCTCTCCACCTCCAGGAATGCTGTCAAGTGGAGGTCCCGGGGGGGGTCTGTGTGGGGCAGAGAATGGTGGCTGAGAGTCAGATCCTCCAGAGAGAGAAGGAAAAGCTGCCCCGGCTGCAGGGATGAAGGGAAGGTCTCTACCAGTACAGGACCAGAGGGACCACGCAGTCTGCAAGTGACAACTTCACCCACAGCAGTCCCATCCCACTCGTGGGCTGTGCCCTCAGACATGCAGAAGCTGCAGGGTCACTTGGCCATGCACACACAAAATGCACCCACTTGGTCAGAAGGAAAATAAGGAGACTGCAGGTGGTGGCAGGGAGGGAAGCATGCCCACATGAGGAAGCCCCAGGATGCAGGAAGATAGAATCATGGAATACATTCGACTGGAGAAGACTTCCAGGATCACCAAGTCCAGGTCACCACTAAACCATGGCCCTCAGCACCACATTCCCACAGCTTCGAAACCCCTCCAGGGATGGGGACTCCACCACTGCCCTGGGCAGCCTGGGCCAGCCCTTGACAACCTTTTCAATGAAGAAATTGTTCCTCATGTCCAACCTAAACCTTCCCTGGCACAACTTGAGGCCATTTCCTCTTCTCCTATCACTTTTCCTTGGCAGGAGAGATCAACTCTGACCTCACTCCAACCTCCTTGCAGGGAACGAGAAGCTCTCCCCATACACATAGACTCCAAGACCCACCCATGCACCCACACCACTCTGCCCAGCACAGGCCTGAGCAGAGCTGGGCACGGGTGCAGGGACCCAGGCTGCAAAGCCCAGGATAAGAAGGAGCTGGAGACATCAGCCCATACATACACAGCACGTCGAGGGAGACGTCAGCGGAGCTCCGGCTGCTGCCGTCGGTGGTGGCTCTGCAGCGGTACAGCCCCGAGTGCCTGCTGGCCACAGGCTGGAACAGCAGGGAGGAGGCTGAGCCTTCAGCGAGCCACTGCCCGTTGTGGTACCAGGTGAAGTTGGGCAGAGCCAGGGAGTGGCTGCTGAGGTGACAGGTCAAGTTGGCAGTGTGGCCTTCCAGCACGCGGGAGGATGGGGACACTGAGATGCTGGCAGCTACGGGGAGGAGGCAAACAGGCACCAGCATGAGATCAGGCACCGTGGTCAGCACTGCAACCCCTCCTGAGGTCAACCAGCAGCTGCCCCACGAGAAGGTGAAGCACAGAATCATGGAATTGCTTTGGCTGGAAAAGACCTTTGAGATCATTGAGTCCAACCCTTATACCCAGTACTGCCAGGGCACCACTGCCCTCAGCACCACAGCTACACAGCTTTGAAACCCCTCCAGGATGAAGACTCCACCACTGCCCTGGGCAGCCTGGGCCAGCCCTCAGCAACCCTCAAGGGAAAGAAATTATTCCTCGTGTCCAACCTAAACCTGCCCTGGTGCAACCTGAGGCCATTTCCTCTTGTCCTGTCACTTGTTCCTTGGGAGAAGAGACCAATCCCCACCTGGCTGCAACCTCCTATCAGGAAGCTGGAGCAAGCCAGAAGGTCTCCTCTCAGCCTCCTCCTCTCCAGGCTGAGCAACCCCAGCTCACTCAGCCACTCCTCACAAGACTTCTGCTCTAGACACTTCACCAGCACCTCAATGTTCTTCTTGGAGAGAGGAGCCCAAAACTGAACCCAGTGTTTTGAGGTGTGGCCTCACCAGTGCAAGCACAAAGGTAACCCTTGTCATGGCTGTGGGGGAAGCCTCAAAAGCCACCAGGAGAGGCTGGAGGGGCTGGGACAACCTCCTGCTGTAGCAGCCCCCACTTAACCCCACCCAAGCTCCACCCAAACACCAGGACTTGTGCACCACAGCCCTTCCAAGACAGATGCTCTTTGATGCTTTGGGTTTTGTGGGCTGGTTCTGCTCATCCTGTCCTGCCATCACCACTCTTGGTCTCTTGAGCATGTCTTCATCCCTGGCTTTCCCTCCTCACCTTCCCCTCTCCCAGGATTTTCCCAAAGGCAGCAGGGAAGTGTGAGACCAGGCTCTACCCTGCCCACCACCCCACCAGCACACTCACTCTCAGCCCTGAAGTCCATAGCTGTGCTGGCATTGCCCAGTGAGTTCCCAGCCCAGCACACGTAGGTGCCCTCATCCTCCAGCACCACCTCCAGGATCTCCACCTTCAGGCTGTTGTAGGACAAGGTGATGTGGACCCTGGGGTTGGGGGCCAGGAGGCAGCCCTGGCTGCAGGCTATGGCTTCTTCTCCTCGCCACAGGGTCAGGTTGGCCTCTGGGTCACTCTCAACGCTGCACTGGATGATGCCCAAGTGCCCACCTTGGGTTTCCAGGAAGGAGCTCATCACAGGTTTCCTTGGTGGAACTGTGGGTTATAGAACCTCTGGTGAGAATATTATCTTAGAATCATAGAATCAGTCAGGGTTGGAAGGGACCACAAAGATCAGCCAGTTCCAACCCCCTGCCATGCCCAGGGACACCTCACACTAGATCAGGCTGGCCACAGCCTCACCCAGCCTGGCCTTAAACACCTCCAGGGATGAGGCTTCCACCACCTACCTGGGCAACCCCTGCCAGGCTCTCACCATCCTCATGCTGAACAACTTCTTCCTAACATCCACTCTGAATCTCCCCATTTCTAGCTTGGTTCCATTCCCCCCAGCCCTATCCCTACCTGACAGCCTGAAAAGTCCCTCCCCAGCTTTCTTGTAGCCCCCTTCAGATCCTGCAAGGCCACAAGAAGGTCACCTGGGAGCTTCTTCTCTCCAGCCTGCACAGCCCCAACTGTCTCTCCTTACAACAGAGCAGCTCCAGCCCTCTGCTCATCCTCGTGGCCCTTCTCTGGACACCTTCCAGCACCTCCACACCCTTCTTGTCCCAGAGGCTCCAGAACTGGATGCAGTACTGGATGCAGTACTGGATGCAGTACTCCAGTACTCCAATACTCAGCAGTGGGAAGCAGAGGGGCAGGATCACTTCCCTGGCCCTACTGCCCACACTGCTCCTGCTGCAGCCCAGGCTCTGATTGCTCTCTGGGCTGCCAGAGCACACTGACAACTCAGATTGAGTTTCTCATCTACCAGCACCCCCAAGCCCTTCTCCTCAGGGCTGCTCTCAAGCCAGTCCCTGCCCAGCCTATACTGGTGCTTGGCATTGCCTCGACCCAGCTGCAGGACCTTGCAGTTGGTCTTGTTGAACTTCATGAGGTTGGCTCATGGGTTCCTGGGGTTGAGACAGCACCAAGAACTGTCTTGGTTCTGCCTGGTGTCACCTGAGCAGCTCTTCAGCATCCCATGACCTTTCATAAGTCAGACCCCAGGCTCTCTCCTCTGACAGCTCTCTGCGAGGGATCTGCATGCCCTGGGCACCTCTGGCTTAAACTCATGGTCTGAGTGCAGGTGTCCAGCCCAACCCCAAACCCTGGCACAACAACACCTCCAGCTCTGTTTCTGGCAGGGATTTTCCACCCTCTTTGCCCAAAGCCTGGAGCATTCGTGGGGTAGCTGCAACACGAGTGTGAGAGACAGCGCTTGGTTGGCTTCCTGAACCTCAGCCCATCGACTCAGCCTGGCCGAGTGCCTCTGTAGACCCTCCCTGCCCTCCAGCAGACAAGCAGTGGCAGATCAGCACTACCACCCGAGCTGGTGTCCTCTCCAGGCTGCCTGGAGTGCACTCACAGAGCACACGGAGCGGGGCTGCCGCCGAGCTGTGGCTGCTGTTGCGGCGCTGGAGCTGACAGCGGAACGCTCCTGCGTCCTCGGCACGGACGCTGGGGAACCGCAGCGCTCGGGAGGAGCTCTCCTGCAGCCTCTTGCTGTTTCTGTACCACGTGTAGAAGGTCTCCTCTGCCTCATCCTGATCCCCCAGGCAAGTCAAGGTGACGGCTTCCCCTTCCTGCACCTCTGCTGAGGGCTGGATCAGGACCTCTGTAGCTGCAAGAGGGATGGGAGAGGAATGTCAAGGAAGGAGAGGAAGGTTCCACTGCAAACCTTCACCCTTCCCCTGGCTCCTTCTGGCCAAAGCCCCATGCTCAGCTTCTCCCTAAGGAAGGACCAGAGTAGCCTTCTGCCTTGTAGGAGCCTGCGGCTGCATCTTTGGTGGTGGTGTCCATCAGGACATCAGCAGAGATGTCTCCACCTGAGCTGTTCAGCTCAGCTTTCTGAATGGGGCTTTCCCCGAGTCTTCCTCTGCTCTCTTGTTCCTTGCCCTTTGTCCTGTCCCTGAGCACCACTGAAAAGAGTCTGGCCCCATCCTTTTGCCCCCCACCCTTTAGCTATTGATCAGATCTCCTCTCAGGCTGTTCTTCTCCAGGCTCAACAACCCCAGGGCTCTCAGCCTTTCCTCTTCACAGAGATGCTCCAGGCCCCTCAGCTTCTTTACAGCCTCCTCTGGGCTCTATCCAGTCATTCCCTGTTTCTCTTGAACTGGGGAGCCCAGAACTGGACCCAGTACTCAAAATGTGGCCTCCCTAGGGCAGAGTAGAAGGGTAGAAGAACCTGCCTCAACCTGCTGGCCACACTCTTCTTCATGCACTGCAGGATCCCATTGACCTTCCTGGCCACAAGGGCACCTTGCTGGCTCACGGTGAACTTCTTATCCACCAGCACTCCCAGGTCCTTCTCCACAGAGCAGCTTCCCAGCAGCTCACCCCCTAACCTGAGCTGCTGCAGGAGGTTACTCCTCCCCGCGGCTCTCAGGGCTGCATGGACCCCCTCAGCCCTTCAGACTCAGCCCCAAGTGTTCGTCATCACCCAAGCCCGTCAGGAGCAGGGCAGGAGGAGGAGCAGGACTCACCCCGGGGGATGAAGAGCTTGGTGGCAGTGACGTTGCCGTGGGCGTTTGTGGCGGTGCAGCGGTACTCCCCGGCGTCCCCCGGCCCTACGCCGCGGATCTCCAGCCGCAGGCTGTTGAGGGCAGCAGCGACGCCAAACCGCTGGTGCGGGGCCGCCTGCGAGCCGCTGGCTGCCAGCAAGGTGGCACCACGGTAAATGGCCATGGTGGCCGGAGGGTGGCTCTCCACGGCACAGCCCACGATGGCCACCCGGCCGCCCTGGGTCTCCTGGAAGAGCGTCACGGTGGGGTTCCGGGGAGGGTCTGCGGGAGCAGAGAAGGTACTGCAGCTCGGGAGGTGCCAACGGTGTGAGCGATGCCCGCATGTGGTGCCCCGAGCTGTGAGCTGCTCCTCGGAGCTGCTTTCCCCCCTCACCTCAGCAGTTGTATTTCCTCACGGCAGTGTCCAAGCCAAACCCAAGGTTGGCTGATTGTGTGTGTGTGTGTGTGTGTGTGTGTGTGTCCCGGCTTGCAGAAGCCCAGGCTGCCCAGGGCAATGGTGGAGTCCCCATCCCTGGAGGGGTTTAAAACCCGTGGAGATGTGGTGCTGAGGGCCATGGTTTAGTGGGGATCTGGCTGGGTTGGACTGGATGATCTTAGAGGTCTTTTCCAACCAAAACAATTCCAGGCTTCCATGCTTAACAGCAACTTCTACCCAGCAGGGCTGAAACCCCCCTCTCAAGCAGACCTACAGCATTCAGGGCAGAGACTTTGTTCTGCCTCAGGTGGGGTTGTGCACAAAGGAACCCTTCTCTGCTGGGGACTCTGCACCCCTCCCCCCAGAAGGGGCCGTGGGTACTCACAGGTCACGCTCAGGCTGATGGTCTGGGATGTGTCACTGCCCCGGTCGTTGGTCACCTTGCAGGAGTAATAGCCAGCATCGGTGGCAGCCACATGGTGGAAGAGCAGGACATGTGCTGGGCCCTCCTTGAGCCAGGCACTGTTCTTGTACCAGGTGTAGCTGAGGTCCTGGCCCTCCCTGCCAGGGACATCACAGGACAAGGTGGTGGCTGTCCCCTCCAGCACCTCGGCCGCGGGGCTCACTGAGATCTCTGCAGCTGGAGGAGACAGGACTGAGATCAGGATGGCCTTGGAGGCAGCAGAGCAGACTCCCACCCCAGCAAGCCCTGCTGAGCATGGCAGAGAGTCTCCATGAAGGATGAAGGGAGCCAGCATGGCATGGTGGAGGCATCACCTCCACCATGGTGGAGGCATACACCGTGCAGGTGCAGCATGACGGAGGCACCACCCTGAAGGATGCAGGATGCCAGCATGGCATGGTGGAGACAGTGCCATGAAGGGTGCAGGTGTAGCATGATGGAGGCACCACCGTGAAGGGTGCAGATGTAGCATGGTGGAGGCATCACCACGAAGGGTGCAGGTGTAGCATGATGGAGGCACCACCATGAAGGGTTGCAGATGTAGCATGATGGAGGCACCATCCTGTGCAATGCTGGTGTGGCACAGTGGAAGCATCACCATGAAGGATGCAGGATGCCAGCATGGCATGGTGGAGACAGTGCCATGAAGGGTGCAGGTGCAGCACAATGGAGGCATCACGGATCTCCACCATGAATTCACCAGTGCTGGCCACTTCAGTCTAGACTGGATAGATAAATTCCCTGCCACTCCCACAGCCCCACCTCTCCTCCAGCAAAGCCCCAGCCTCAGGAAAGGTCCTTGGCCACTTACAGAAGATGTAGAGGGTCATGGCAGGTGCTCTGCCAACCCCCACGGCGTTCTGAGCTTCACAGTGGTACTGCCCATAGTCCTCACGCCCAACATCTCGGAGGATCAAGGTCTTCTCAGTGCCCATGGCCACCCCATCCTTGAACCAATGGTATGCTGAGATGGGAGGGTAGCTGCTGCTCACCCCACAGGTGAGGGACACTGTGTCACCCACACGGATGTTCTGCGTGGAGGGGGTGGCTGACACCTGGGTGTCCTTTGGGGCATCTGTGGGAGGACAGACAGGCATGGTGGGTAGTGGTGAGCCTGGCCTCACAGCAGAGCCCTTCCAGCCCTCTCAGCATGGCTGTGGCCTTCTCTGGCCCCACTCCAATAGGTCCCTGTCTGTGCTGTGCTGAGGATTCCAGAGCTGGCCCCAGCTCTGCAGGTGAGATCTCAGCAGAGGAGAGCAGAGGGGCAGAATCCCCTCCCTGTCCCTGCTGTCCACGCTGCTGGGATCAGCCCAAGGCATGCTTTGGTGCCAGCTCATGTCCAATTTTTCATTCACCAGCACCCCCCAAGTCCTTCTCTGCAGGGCTGCTCTCCAGCCCTTCATCCCCAGCCTGGACTGATCCAATCCAGGTTCAGGACCTGGCACTTGGTGGTGCAGAACCTCATGAGGTTCATACAGACTCATTCCTCAAGAAATGGAGAAGCAGGAGGAGAATCTGCACTGCCTTTTTGCAAGGAGCCCTGGGCAGAAGGCAAGGCAGGAGGCATGGTGAGTGGCAGCAGGCAGATCTGGTTGGTGTGGCCATGGCAGAAGCATTCCCATCCCCCAGCCCTGCTCAGCCAGCCCCTGTGAGGAGCCTCCCCACATACGTCTCACCCGCAGGGTGACCTCCCCCGTGGCCTTCCTGGACCCATGAGAAAGTTCGCAGAGCAGCTTTTTAGTGTGGTCCTTCCAGGAGAAGGAGGTGGTGAGGGTCAGGCGACGGCCAGCGCCACTCGTGTCCAGCTGGAACAGGCTGGACACCACCGAGACCTGCGGGTCGTAGCCCTCCCAGCGCAGGGTGCCGTCTCCCGGGGGACAGACGTAGGGCGTGGAGCACTCCAAGGTGGACGTTTGTCCCTCGGTTTGCTCCTCGGGGCTGGCAATGATTGGGCGCTCGAGGTCGTCTGGGGGAGGAGAGGAAAGAGTGAGGTGCCCACAGGGGGCGGGCGGGCAGCTGGCCTGGGGAGGGGTCTCCTGGTGGTACCCACCCGAGACGCTGAGCATCACATCCCGTACCGCCGACCAGCGGTCGCCGTTGACGATCTCAAAGCGAAACCGGTAGGGTCCAGCGTCCTGCGGCGTCAGCTCTGCCAGCAGCAGGCTGCAGTTGCGGGCAGACAAATCCCCCAGCAGGTGGGCACGGCCCCTGAAGCCAGCGTCCACCTCCTGGGCATCCGAGTGGTACACCACTGTCTTCCGGTCGTCGTAGTCCTTGTACCAGATGGCCACGATGCCCTCGCTGGCCACCACGCTGTCGGGGTAGCTCAGGGCACAGGGGATCAGCACGCAGGAGCCGCTGACGCCCCAGAGGGACTCAGGGTAGGTGACGCCCCAGGAGCCCAGGGCTGTGTTGGAGAGGGACAGAGGGAAGGAGGGGGTCAGGGTGCCAGCAGCCTGGCACAACCACATGGTCTGCAGCCCCCTGCTCTCCTCCTGGCACCCACCAGGTTCCTCACACCCTCCATTCTGGCTCCTTGTCCTGGGTGTCTCCCTGCCACTCCATGCCCACCCCATCCCAGAGCCCAGCCCCATGGGTACCACGGGCAAAGCTGCCATGTGGGAACACCATGTGATGTGGCACCTGCTGGCAAATGTCCCCAGAGCATCTGCTGTGCCATGGCCTGTGGGAGAGACAGGACCAGTCTCAGAGTCTCCAGAGCCTGTCCTGCCCACCCCTTGGGCATCACATGTGGTTCCTGGCAGGACCATGGCACCAGCACTCCTTCTCCCAACCCATGCTGGCGCAAATCCAGGCAACCAGCCCCTTGCTGGTAGGGAGGAGGCAGCAGGTCCTCTGGTGGCACCATACCTGATGGGATGAGGCTGGCCAGGAGCACAAGACACTGGAGTGGGCACATAGCAGCACCACGGGCACTGCTGGGGGTCCTAGGGTGGAGCAGTGGGAGGTGGCTGGTCTCTGAGGTGGGTGTTTGGCAGAGGGGCCCCTGGTGACAAGAAGAGGTGGCCCAAGCCCTTGGAACACATTGCACATCAGCACAGCACAGCCTTTCCCACCACCTGTCCCCATGCCAACAGTGTCTGCCCCAGTGCCAGCCAAAGGCAGCTCCTTTGGCACCAGTGGGGAATCCTTGATCCCAGTTCACCCACACCAGTTACCCACCAGTAAAACCCAGCACCATGCTGGCTGCTGCTGGCAGCAGCAGTGTGGTTCAGCAGGCTGGGCTGGGAGAGGAACAGTGCAGGGTGAGGGGGCCAGTATGTGCCCAGCAGTGTGCCCAGGTGGCCAAGGCCAGCAGCAGCCCAGCTTGGATCAGCAACAGTGTGGACAGCAGGACCAGGGCAGGGATTGCCTCCCTGTGTTGGGTCCTGGTGCAGCCCTGGTGGAGTCTCCATCCCTGGTGAGATCACACCTCAAATCCTGGGTTCAGTTTTGGGCCCTTTGCTCCAAGAGACACATTGAGGTGCTGGAGCAGGTCCAGAGAAGGGCAACAAAGCTGGGGAAGGGTCTAGAGCATAAATGTTGGGAGGAGCATCTATGATTCAATGATTTGCTGCTTTGCCAGCAACCTTTTTTTTGCTCCCCCCAACATCAGCTCTGCATTTTCTTGTTGCTGATTTGGTTCAAGGAGACATTTCAGACTCCAAAGTGGAGTTGTAGCTTTGCCTGAGATCTCTCCTGGCCAAATCAAGGCACCAAGGGCAGGTGAATGGTCCTTAGATGCCCTTCACATGGAGGGGGACCAGGGGCTGGGAGGACCACACAAGGGCTAGAAATAGTCATGGGGAGCAGGCCCTTGGCTGAGGGTGAAGGAGGAAGGAAGCTCTCACTCCCCATCTCCCAATGCCAGTTTCATTTCTTCTGCTGCACTTCTCCCAGTTTCAGTTTCTGGGCAATGTGGCCTCAAAGAGATTTTGGGTGCAGGAAAAAGGGACCACAGATCCCCACTGCCCAGCCAGCTCCTGTTGCTGGGACCTTGCTGTTTGTTATCTCCACATAACTCCAATGTTTAGCAACATTCCTCCCTGAAATCTTTACCCCAACCTCTCTCTGTGCCCACAGAGTGGAGGTGGCCTAGGCTAAGCCCATTCCACAGGCTGGAGCAGGACTTAGTCTGGCTCAGCACCTCATGCCAACCTGGGAGGAACCTTTGGATGCCATGCTCTGGGAAACAGGAGGGAAAAGCTGACTGACCCAGTGAAGGACCCTGCAGTGGGCTNCCTGTCCCTCTGAAACTGGGGAGCCCCAAACTGAAGGCAACACTCAAGATGAGGTCTCACCAGGGCAGAGTAGAGGCAGAGGAGAACCTCCCTGGATCTGCTGGGCACGCTCTGCTTAATGCCCCCCAGGACCCCATTGGCATTCTTGGCTACAAGGGCACATTGCTCTCCTGCACCCACAGGCAGCAAAATACCTTGAGGGCTCCCATGGGTGCCAGCAAGTGCAAGGGAGACCTCAGGCTTCTTCAGGCTTTGGTGGCAGTCACCCCTGCCATAGCAATGTGGCAGCAAAGAGGGGAAGCTGCTGCTGGTGGTGCCTCCAGTGCAGGGAGAAATGGGGAGGGCAGAGCGCTCGGGCAGCATCCCCCTGGGGTGAGGGCTTCATGTGAGCTCCCCACTGTGCTCCCATCCATCACATTGCTCCTCAGCCCTGCTACCAGTCCCATCCCACAGGTAGAGCTGGCAGCAGGGAGGGGACAGCTCCATACCCACCTTGGCACTAATCCTGTCCCAGTCCCAGGGCACCAGGACAAGCCTGGAGGTATCTTGGCAATTTCCCTGGCCCAACCCTGCCCAACCCTGCAGAGATGCTCTCACCACTGACTGCCTCCCCCTCTGCAGCCTTCTACCCTGTGGCAAGCTGCCCAGGAGCAGACCATGCCACCCTGCCAGCCCCTACACATGAGAGCCCCAGCCCAGCCCCAGGGGGTGACCTCAGGGCCAGTCTCTGTCCCCAGTGTCCCCATCCCAGCACATCCCCAGGGAGCAGTGGCATTACCTGGGGGTGCCTGTGCCTCTGGTGGTGCTGGCTGCAGAGCAGTGGCATCAGGGCTGGTGGGTGGCACCCAAGGGGCTGGCTATTTATCTGGTGGGGGTGAGGACTCCAAAACCACATCACTTCCCTGTTCAGGGCTTCGTCCTTGCCACTGCTTTTGGGAAGTGGCTGATACTGTCAGTTCTTTCCTGCCTTTGGCTGAGTTGGGGCTGGCTTGGGGCAGGATCTAGGGGACAAGCCTTGTGAGGAGCAGCTGAGGGAATTGGGGTCCAGTCTGCAGTGAAGGAGGCTGAGGGGAGACCTTCTGGCTCTTTGAAGGTCCTCCCCTGAAAGGAGGTTGGAGCCAGGTGGGGATTGATCTCTTCTCCCAAGGAACAAGTGATAGGATGAGAGGAAATGGCCTCAAGTTGTGCCAGGGGAGGTTTAGGTTGAACATGAGGAACAATTTCTTCCTCTCTCCTGGTTTGAGCTAGACCAGAACTAATCCTGAGCTTCTCAGCTCAGCCTCTGCCCAGCAAGAACACTTTCTGAAGCTCAGAGCATGTTTGCACAGGCAGTGGCTGCATCTAGCAGAGATAATGATGATGTTTAGAGCTACTGCCAAGGGCTGGTATGCAGACTAAGGTCACTGCTAAACCTCGTGTGCTGTGCTGGGATGCAGTCAGTAAGAGGTGGCACTTCCAGGGAGGAGCAGACAGGACAGGTGAGCCTAAAGTGAAGAGTGAGAGAATCCATCCCATGGATGTCTTCTTGAGGAGGAAGCTGAGGGGTGGCTGGGGTCAAGCCTCTTCTTCACTGGTTGCTGTCCAAGCAGGGCTTGGTTTGTTCTGCCTTCAATCCTGATCCATTTGTCCCTGAATCCAGTTCCAGAATCCAGCTCCTGAATCCCACAGGCTGGGACTTCCCCCGTGCCTGCTCCCAGCATCAGTGGTGCCAGCAGTGCCATCACTGCCACCAGGGGTTGGGTATTGACTGGTGTCCATCTGTCTCTATTCCATTGGATTGTTCTCATTTCCATCCCAGCTGGTTTAGTTCCCTTCCCACCCCATCAATCTCTCTCCTTGATTCCCTCTCTCTTCCCTCTGGGATGGCACAGGGGCTCACAGAGAGCCTCTGGCACTTGTCTAATGGTCAACCCAGGCTGAAGCCTTGGCAGGAGGCTGAGGGGAGACCTTCTCACTCTGCAGCTTCCTGAAAGGAGGTTGGAGCCAGGTGGGGGTTGGCCTCTTCTCCAAGGAACAAGCAACAGAACAAGAGGAAATACCCTCAGGTTGTACCAGGAGGGGCTTAGGTTGGGCATGAGGAACAATTTCTTCTCCCAGGTCACCAAGGCCTGGGTCAGGCTGGCCAGGGCAGTGGTGGCTCTCCTGGCACCCCAGAATCCCTCAAGACATCCTGGTCCCTGTGCTGTTCCAGGGCAGTATCCCAGCCCTGGAGGCACCCACAGACCTGTCCAGAAGGTCTGCAGTGTTAGGGCCCTGCAGAGCCCCCCTGAGCCCATGGGGTGCAGGTGCCAGGGGAAGGTGATGGCACTGCAGCTGGCACTGAGATTTGCTAGCTGGAGGTCAATGCTCGACCCCATGTACATGGGCTGGGAGTGTGGGAAACTGCCCTGAGGGCCCTCTCGCAGCTGTGCAGCTTCCCAGTGTCACCTCCCCAGCTGCTCTGTGCCAGGCTTGACTCAGCTGGGTTGGATGCTGAGCCAGCAAGGCAGGAGGAGCAGCTGCCTGCAGCCCCAGCTGCTGAAAAACCAGGGCCAGACCCCAGCAGCCAGGCTTGGGCCAAGAGCCAAGGGCACCATGCAGGGCCAGCTGGGTTTGGAAAGGAGCTGAGCTCTGTTTCACAGGACCCTCCAATCCCAGCAGGGTGGGGGTTGGAAGGGGCCTCTGGAGATCATCCAATTCAACCCCTCTGCTAAAGCAGAGGCACCAGAGCAGGCTGCCCAGGATCTCACCCACCTCCAGAACAGCCAGGCTGGCTTAGCTCCTGCTGGATCCTTATCCCACCCCCTGCTCATGTCCTCAGGCCCCACAGCCCAGCCTGATCCCAGCTCCCCAAGCCCTGCAGAAGCTCAGGAGCTCAGCAGACACATCTGAAGCAAGGTGTTGGAGGACTCCAGACCCTTCTCAGCATCCCTCCTCTCTTGCAGCACGAAGCCCAGCAGCCAGCCACGCTGCAGGGACCCACAGGCTCCCTCAGATGGGTTGCAGGGCAGCAGCAGAGCTTGTGCCCAGGGGAGCAGCCACTCACAGAGTGCCAGGCGTGCCCTCTGCCCCCAGACTGTGCGTGGGCAGCATCCAGGGCAGAGCTTCATCCACTTCCTCTTTGCAGATCTTGAGACATGTTTCTCCAGGGTGGTGGCTGTCTGCAGAGGGGAACCTTCTGGGCAAGCTGGGAAAAGTGAAGAAAATCAGGGAAATCAGTGAAAGTGTGCCAGGGACACCCACAGCCTCCTGCCAGGGACACCCACATCCTGCTGCCAGGCAAGGAGAGGGAGCTGTCACTGCAGCCTGGGACAAGCATCTTCTGGGGGACAAAGTTCCCACAGAATCCCACAAAATTCTCCAATCCCAGGACAGTAGTGGTAGGAAGGGACCTCTGGAGATGATCCAGTCCAACTCCCCTGCTAAAGCAGGGCACCCACAGCAGCTTGCCCAGGATCACAGTGTCCAGGGGACGTTGGAATCTCTGCAGAGAAGGAGACTCCACAACCTCTCCAGGCAGCCTGCTCCAGGCCTCCAGCACCCTCATAGCAAAGAATTTTCTCCTCATGCTCAGATGGAACCTCCTGGGTCCCAGTTCGTGCCCATTGCCCCTTGTCCTGGCACTGGGCACCACTGACAAGAGCCTGCCCTCATCCTCTTGCCCCCCACCCTTTAGTTATTGACCAGCATTGCTCAGATGCCCTCTGGGGCTGCTCTTCTGCAGGCTCTCAGCCCCAGGGCTCTCAGCTCCTCACAGAGCTGCTCCAAGCCCCTCGGCAGCTTTGTAGCCTCTGCTGGACTCTCTCCAGCAGTTCCCTGTCCCTCTTGAACTGGGGAGCACAGAACTGGACTCAGCACTCCAGATGTGACCTCCCTAGGGCAGAGTAGAAGGGAAGGAGAACCTCCCTTGACCTGCTGCTCACACTCTTCTTAATGCACCCCAGGAGCCCCTTGGCCTTCTTGGGTTGTCCCCATGATGCCTGCTGGTGTGGCTCATGTCAGGTTGTACCTTCCAGGGCTGGTGGAGGGATGGAAGGAGCTACAATCCAAGAGGAGATGTGTGAAGGCTGGTGGGAGGAGGCTCTCTCCTCGCCCTGGAGGAATGTGGGCTGGCCAGATAAGGAGTGATAAGGAGGTGCCCAAGGGCATCCCAGGAATTCGGGGTGTGGGCTGTGGGGAGGAAAACCTCCCTGTGAACAGGCAGCACAGATCAGATGTCTTGTTTTGGCCGGGGAAGGGAGGGGCAGAGTGACACCCGGGGATCCACCCTGTCACTTGGGCACCCCATGGGCACCAGGAATGGGGGCAAAGCTCAGCTTCTGCCCTGAAAAAAAAAAATAGTGCCTTTTGTCTTCTGTTGGTGGAGGAAGCAGGAGCAGAGGAGACAGCACTGAAGGATGAAGCCAAATCTCCTTGCAGCCTCCTCACCCCCACCCCAAAACATCACCTCAACCTTCCTGGGGTGAAAGGCTGCAAGAAAATAAATAACCTCTCTGCTGGCAGCCAGGATGGGAGAGCACAGCCAAGCCCTGGCGTCACTGGCACCTGAGTCAACAGAGACTGTTTGTCTTGAGGGGGGGACTGGGAAGGCTTGTCCCAGCTTGGGGGGCTCCTAGGGGGCTGAGTTGAAGGGCAAAGAGAGTAGCCCCCAGGACTTCTCTCAGAGTCAGACAGATGTTGGGGACCTCCTGCCTGTGGTGTCCCCTCTTGCTCAGACAGATGTTGGAGATCTCCTGCCTGTGGTGTCCCCTCTTGCTCAGACAGATGTTGGGGACCTCCCACCTGTGGTGTCCCCTCTTGCTCAGACAGATGTTGGAGATCTCCTGCCTGGTGGTGTCCCCTCTTGCTCAGACAGATGTTGGGGACCTCCTGCCTGTGGTGGCCCCTCTTGCTCAGACAGATGTTGGGGACCTCCTGCCTGTGGTGTCCCCTCTTGCTCAGACAGATGTTGGGCACCTCCTGCCTGGCGGCCCAGGCACACCCCTTGCACCTCTCCCAGCTCCCCCACTGCAGCCAGCACAGATCCAGGCTCCTATGGATCTCCTCTGCTTGGATGTGCTGGAGGATGTTGGGGGGCAGGGGGGTCAGCAGGTATTTAACTCTTCTCCTCCAGCCCCATGCAGCTGGTTCAGGCTGGCTTCCTGCTATCCCCCCATCCTGGCAGGCCATCAAGGGTCACCCAGCCCTGGGCACTCAGCCCAGCTCATTTCAGAGCTGGGTAAATATTTTCCTTGGCAGAAGAAAAGATGGGAGGCCCCCACCCCACCCCCCTCACACACTCTAGGCTCTGGTCTCAGGCTGGGCTCTGCTGGTGGGACAGGATGGGAACTGGGATGGGAAGGAGCTGGGAGCTCATAGAGGGGTCCATGCTATGGCAGCTTGTCCTAGCCCTGCTGGTGTCCTCACCATGCATCTGGGCTGACTTATCCTCACCACAGCAGTGCAGGAAGAGAGGAGGGGACACAGGGTGGGGGTGGAGCATGATGATCACCAAGGTGGCTGGTTTAGGGGGCCATGGGATGGGATGGGATGGGATGGGATGGGATGGGATGGGATGGGATAGGATGCAATGGCAGGGACATGCTGAGATGGGATGAGATGGAACAGAATGGAAGGAAGGAAGGATGGAACAGGATGGAAGGAGGAATTCTTCCCAGAGAGAGTGATTGGCATTGGAATGGGCTGCCCAGGGAGGTGGTGGAGTCACCATGCCATGGTCTAGTTGATTAGATAGGGCTGAGTGATAGGTTGGGCTGGATGAGCTTGGAGATCTCTTCCAAACTGGTTGATTCTATGATTCTATAGTTCTATGATTCTGTGATTCTATGACTAGATGAGATGTGATGAGATGAGATGACAGAACCATATGGCACGGCATGGCATGGCACAGCAGCTGCTGGTGGGGATGCAGAGCTGGTGCCATGGGGCTGTGGAGCTCAGAGGTGAGGAGCAGCAGCTGAAGGGTACAAGAAGGGCAGGAGTGAGGGGATGCTGTGGGGCTGAGGACCAGGACTGTTGCCACAGGTTCAAACCTTTGCCAATGCCCACGGGCAGAGTATCACCCACCCACCTGCCTGGCTGGCCCCTGTGAAGGACTGGGTCTGTACCAGCACCCAGCTGAAGCCTGAGCTGGCCCTGGGAGGTGCTGCTGGCTCCTGAGAGCAGAAGTTTCAGGCGGAGCTGTTGCTCAACTCGACTCGGAGATGTCTCGTGTTGGATTCAACAGCTCTGGGAGATTTGAACATGCACATATGTAGAAGCAAAATGAGCTTTCAAGTGAAAAATCCACTCTGAGTGCACAAATGTGACTTTTAAATTTAGGAGACGCTGGGCTGAAGTGTTGGAAGCATTTCGAGTCACTGATCCCAGACGCTTCATTAGTCCGGGAGCCAGAGGAGGGTTTTTCTGCTGTCCCAGACAAGGAAAGAGCCTTAAATTATTCCTGTGACACAGTGAGCAATAAAGTACAATGTGATGGGATATGACATGGTGGCAGAGGGAGCTGTGGCAGCACTGGGAGCTGCTGGGGAGATGGAGCAGCCACAGCCCCAAGGCTTGTGGAGGGACAGCCTGAGGATCTCAGCACCCCAGGCAATGCTGCAGCCCAGCAGAGTGGGTCCTGGTAAGAGCAGACCCCAAGCCCAGCTCAGCCTAAACCTGAGGGTTTGCTTGTCCTTAGTGCAGCATCTGTGTGTCCTCCTCTCCCTGAGGAAGGCCACTTCAGTTTAGCCTCTGGGTCAATCATCTGGACAAGTGGACTGAGGGCAGGCTGGAGATGGCACCACGCTGGGCAGGGCTGTTGATCTGCTGAGGGGTTGGAGGCTCTACAGAGGGACCTGGCCAGGCTGGATCCAAGGGCAAATGACAATGCAATGAAGTTCAGCAAGGGCAAGTATTGAGTCCTGCACTTGGGCCCCATGAACTCCACAAAGACTCCAAGCTTGGGGCAGAGCAGCTGGAAAGCTACAGTGTTGGTCTCTTCTCCCAGGGAACAGGACAGGAGGAAACAGCCTCAGGTTGCACCAGGAGGGGTTTAGGTTGGACATGAGGAACGGTTTTCTTCCCCCAGAAGAGCTGTCAAGGCCTGTCCCAGGCTGCCCAGGGCAGTGATGAATTCCCCATCCCTGAAAGGATTCCAAAGCCATGGAGCTGTGGTGCTGAGGACCATGATTTGGTGGTGACCTGGCAGTGCTGGGGTAAGGGTTGGACTCAGTGACCTTAAACCTTCCAACCTAAACCATTCTGTGATCCCATGGTTCTGTGTAACAGAGACACTTGTGGAGCATGAAGAGACCAACTCTCACCTGGCTCCAACCTCCTTCCAGGCAGCTTTAGAGAGCCAGAATCTCTCCCCTCAGCCTCCTGTTCTCCAGGCTGAACAACCTGTCCCAGTTTGGGCCAGAGCTTACCTGACAGTGGTGGGCAGAAATGACTCTTACCCCTTTCCAGGAATAAGAATGAGGATACTGCACACTGATTGGAAGTTTAAAGACAGATTCCATTTGTTAAGGGGGACCTGAGATCCCTCAAACGACCACACAGCCCCAGCTCCCTCAGCTGCTCTCACAAGACTTCTGCTCTAGACCCTTCACCAGCTTCGTTGCCCTTCTCTGGACACACTCCAGCACCTCAATGTCCCTCTTGGGGTGAGGAGCCCAAAACACTCATTTTTAAGATGAAAAACACACTTGGTTCTCCTCTCAGCTCTAGCCATGGCTTTTGAGAAGCCATCTGCAACAAGCCAACCCTCCTTCTCTTTCTGGGGAGTAAGCAGGACTTGTGTCCTCAGAAGCTGTTGCATTGTCCCTCCTTTCCCTCCTCTCATCACCTCCCTAGACCCCTGGGGGCTGTTTGGGCAGGCCAAACCCTTTGGTCCCAGGAGGTCCTGCTGGTGCTGACACTGGTAGCTAAGGGACAGAGCTGGCTGTGGGGTGAGAAACAGCATTCCCAGGCACAACAGGTTTGTAAAGAACAAGCACAGCAGCTTTGGGTGGAAACACTTCAGCCAGGAAAAGGCTGCTCCTGCCAAAGCTACTGGCAGGCAAACGTGGGCTCCCAAATCCCAACATTTGCAGAGGAGGAGTGAAGGGAAAGAGCAGCTTCAGGGCAAGTGTTGAAGGTACCCCCTGTGACGTGGTTTTCACTTGGAGGATGCCCTCACTCCAGCGTGGGACACCCCAGAGTGTCACCACCTAGGAGCTGGGGACCTTTGTCCTGCCGGGAGCTCCCTGCAAGCCGAACCGCTGGGGCCAGGCTCAGCTCTCGGGTGAAGGAGAGGTAGGAGATGTTCCTCACCCACTCCCAGCCATCCCTGCCAGCACACCGGAGCAGGACAGTGAGCACGGAAGCGCAGGTCGTGTTTCAAAGCCCTGGGGGACGGCCGCTGTCAAGACGATGTCCCCGACACGGCTCTCGCCTGCATCACATTACGAGGCGCGGCCGCGGCGGCGCCGGGAGGCTACGGATCCGCTCGGCTCGGCACCGTGTCCGCGGCCAGCGCCGCTCCGCGACATCCTCCTGCGTTTTGCTCGGCCTATTTGCACCGCTCACGGTTATCAGGACCTGAAACATCAACCTGCGGAGCTGGGGGGCTGCAGGAGCCTCCCCACACCCCTGCCCGCTCTGCATGTTGGGTCGCTGCTGAGCAGGGCAGGGAGATGGGGTGGTAGAAATCGTGGAAAACTCTTGGTTGGAGGAGATCTTTAACAGAATCGAACCAAATCGTCAGTCCTGCACGGCCAGGTCATCACTAACCCGTGGACCTCAGCACCACGTCTCTACGGCTTTGAAATCCCTCCAGGGATGGGGACTCCAGCGCTGCCCAGGGCAGCCTGGTCTGGGCTTTGACACCCCTTTCTGTGAAGAAATTGTTCCTCACGTCCAACCTAGACCTCCCCTGGTACAACTTGAGGTTGTTTCTTCTTGTCCTACCAGTTTTAAATTGGGAGAAGAGACCAATCCCCACCTGGCTCCAACCTCCTTAATGGCAGAGAAGGGACCCAGCAGTCCTGACCCCCTCCAGCTGAGGCAGTGCAGAGGTCCCCAAGGCAGAGCTGCTGCTCAGGTCCGTGTGTGTGTGTGTGTGTCCTCCCAGCCCCATGCCCCCTGCTCGGGCCCTCTCTTCAGGTTTATTTTCCTTTCCTGGAGAACTTCAGCTGACCCAGTGCAGGAAATATTCGCTGCCTGGTGGCAGGGGCTGTGGAGAGCTGGGGTGGGGGGAGTGCAGCGTGCGTGCCTCTGATCCCAGAGCTCACTGCCTCTCCTCGTTAGCAGCTAACGAAGCAGCCAGGCTGGCTAATGCTTTCCAGATGCCCGCCTGGTGGGGGCGAGGGGCTGGAACAGGGGACGTCGGGGTGTAACGTGCCACCATAGAGTCAAAGATTCAGTCAGGGTTGGAAGGGACCACAAGGATCAGCCACTTCCAACCCCCCTACCATGCCCAGGGACACCTCACACTAGATCAGGCTGGCCACAGCCTCATCCAGCCTGGCCTTAAACACCTCCAGGGATCAGGCTTCCAACACCTCCCTGGGCAACCCCTGCCAGGCTCTCACCACCCTCATGCTCAACAACTTCCTAACATCCAGTCTGAATCTCCTCATTTCTAGCTTGGTTCCATTCCCCCCAGTCCTATCACTACCTGGCAGCCTAAAAAGTCCCTCCCCAGCTTTCTCATACCCCTCTTTAGATCTTGCAAGGCCACAGGAAGTCACCTGGGAGCCTTCTCCTCTCCAGCCTGCACAGCCCCAACTGCCTCAGTCTCTGCTCACAGCAGAGCAGCTCCAGCCCTCTGCTCATCCTCGTGGCCCTTCACTGGACACCTTCCAGCCTCTCCACATCCCTCTTTTCCCAGGGGCTCCAGCACTGGATGCAGCACTCCAGGTAGGGTATCAGCAGTGGAGAGCAGAGGGGCAGGATCACCTCCCTAGCCCTGCTGCCCACACTGCTCTTGCTGCAGCCCTGCTCCAGTCTCACTTGCACCACAGAAGGGACCCCAGGGATCCACTCATTCTCCACCTCAGGGCTGGGACAAGGACCCAGGAAACTACTCACACTCATCCTCCGTCATGGCAGAGACCACAGTGTTGGGACAATGACCCAGGGATCCGCTCATCCTCATCCTCATCACAACAGGGCTGGGACAAGGGCCCAGGGGTCTGCTCATCATCTTCCTCTTTCATGGCAGGGACCTTGGGATGAGGACCCAGAGGGCTGGTTGGACTGGCAGGCAGGATCCTGCCAAGAGTTCAGCCTCAGCTGTGCCAGTGATGGGCAGGGGGAAGGGGAAAGGCCAGGAAGGAAACTGGCACAGTCACGGGCAGGGGACAATGCCAGGCCTGGGGAGATGAAAGGTCCAGTGAGCACCATGAAGGCACTGGGGTTTCCTGGGGAAATCTGGGACATATGGTAGAAGGGCACAGCTGGCAAGAAGAGGCTGCTGGGCAGGGCTGTGGTTTGCTTTGTGGAGGGAGATCACTGCTGGACCAGGAGGATCACAGCTGTGGGGCTTCATGGCCAGACAATGAGGGTCCTGGCCATGGTGGGAATCATGGTTGGATGAAGCAGACCATGGCCAGGAGGAGTCATGGTTGGACCAGGTGGATCATTGCCAGGAGGGTCACAGGTGACCATGCAGATCACAGTCAGAGGGTTACAGCTCCCCTTCATTTCCCTATGACCAGCTCCCTGGGGTGCCCATGGCAGCCTCGGGGAGGGTTGACAGGACATTGCACCTTGGGCTCAGATCCAGTGGGCAGGAAGGAGTGTTTGGGGGGCAACCATGGGTGGAGCTCCCAGACCCCTTAGTAAGGGAACAATGGGGAAACTGAGGCACAGGCTGTTTGCCAGCAGCTGTTTGCTGACAGCTTGCAACAACCCTTCTGCCAGCTGCCCGCAGATGGCCTCTGCCCTCTGGTGCTTTCCATCTCCACGTGGTTCCCATGGGAAGCCAGACAGGGGGGGTCACCAACCCCAAAAAGACCCCTGGGGAAGCACCCAGACGCAGTAGTACAAGAGCAGGGTGAGATGGGTCATAGGGGAACCAGGGCAGGACCTCAGAGGGACCCAAACAGCCCAAGGAACAGCAGGGACCAAGGCAATGGCCAACAGTGGGAAACTGGCTGATGGTCACCACACCTGGCCACAGTCACCACACCTGGCCATGGTCACCACAGCCTCCAGCCCCACCAGTTGCTCTGCTTTTGGTCAGAGCTGGCTGCAAGCAGGGGCTGGGCTGTGAGAAGGAAGTGAGCTGGCCCTTCCCAGGCTGGGTGTGCTCCTTTCCTGCTCCCGGTGTGCTGGAGGTGGGGATCCACAGCACCACCCCCTGCTCTGTGGCATCTCACTTGGCATCAAGGCCTTGAAGCCCTTGCTCTGGTTTGTGGTGCCTTCCTTCACCCCCATTTGCACTGGCTTCTCCATGCTGCTTCTCCAGCCCCACACTGCGACATGGAGCCATGGGACGTGGTGATGATGATGATGATGATGATGATGGTAGTGATGATAGTGATGATAGTGATGATGGTGATAAAGCTTGCCCTCTTCACCCTGCAGAGGAAGGATCAGCTCTCTGCTTTGCCCCAGGAGATGCCTCCTGCCTTTGGAGCAGCAAACTGAGTGAACCGGGCAGGGGGGCACCGGCAGCCCACACACGCACAGGGCTGCGCCCTGACGGCAGCTGCCTCATCTCCAGGGAGCGGGCACCGGTGCCAGCCCTGGGAGCGGGCACCGGTGCCAGCCCTGGGAGCATGCCAGCGTGCCAGCGCAGGGGGCAGGGGATGCACCAGCCTGGCCTGGCCCCCCAGGGTTTGTTTTCCTCCCCGAGTCCTGGCCGGGGTCCGGTGCTCGCTTCCCAGCTCTGGTTCCCCGTTCTGCTCCCGAGTTTCCTGTCCCGGCGAGGCATTTCCAGGGGCCGTGCCTCAATTCCCGGAAAGCGCTACCTCATCCTTGACCAGCGGCCAGGGAAGCAAACACAGGCGGAGCCCCCTCCGCCCCTCGCTTCCCCTCCTCTTCCTCTCTCACCACAGCCTTCCCCTGGCTCCGGGGCAGCGATGCCGGGCAGGGCTTTGGGGCGAGACTCAGACCTCCCTGTTCTACCACCCAGTCTGGCACTGCGTCCCCTGCCAGCCCCAGCACAGCTCCAGCCATCACCTCAGCCCCTGCCAGCCTCAGTACAGCCCCAGACATCACCTCAGCCCCTCAGTACAACTCCAGCACAGCCCCAGCCATCATCTCAGCCCCTGCCAGCCTCAGTACAACCCCAGTACAGCCCCAGTCATCACCTCAGCCCCTACCAGCCTCAGTACAACCCCAGCGCAGCCCCAACCATCACCTCAAACTCTGCCAGCCTCAATACAACTCCAGCACAGCCCCAAACCATCACCTCAGCCCCTGCCAGCCTCAGTACAACCCTAGCACAGCCCCAGACATCACCTCAGCCCCTGCCAGCCTCAATACAACCCCAGCCTCAATACAACTCCAGCACAGCCCCAAACCATCACCTCAGCCCCTGCCAGCCTCAGTACAACCCTAGCACAGCCCCAGACATCACCTCAGCCCCTGCCAGCCTCAATACAACCCCAGCCTCAATACAACTCCAGCACAGCCCCAAACCATCACCTCAGCCCCTGCCAGCCTCAGTACAACCCCAGCCCCGCCCCAGCCATTACCTCAAATCCTGCCAGCCACAGGACATCTCTGACACATCCTCAGCCCACCCCTCCGCCCAGCATCTTGACCCCTCCACCAGCCCCAGTACAACCCTCCCACCATCACCTCAACTCCTGCCAGCCTCAGTACAACCCCAGCACAGCCCCAGCCATTACCTCAAATCCTGCCAGCCACAGGACATCTCTGACACAACCTCAGCACAACCCTCAGCCCAGCATCTTGACCCCTCCACCAGCCCCAGTACAACCCTCCAACCATCACCTCAACTCCTGCCAGCCTCAGTACAACCCTGGCATGGTCCCAGTACAAGCCTCATCCCATTAACTCAACCACCACTAGTCCAAGTACAGCCCCAGTACATCCCACAGCCCACCACATCAACCCCTGCCAGCCTCAATACAGCCCTGGCACAGTCCCAGTACAGCCTTTAGCCCATGCCCTCAAGTACCACCAGCCTTAGTACAGTGCCAGGAGAGCTCCCAGTCCATCACACCAAATAAGTTTCTCCTCATGTTCAGATGGAAGCTCCTGGGTCCCAGTTTGTGCCCATTGCCCCTTTTCCTGGCACTGGGCACCACTGACAAGAGTCTGGCCCCATCCTCTTGCCTCCCATCCTTTAGCTATTGATCAGGATTGCTCAGATCCCCTCTGGGGCTGCTCTTCTGCAGGCTCTCAGCCCCAGGGCTCTCAGCCTTCGCCCCTCACAGAGCTGCTCCAGGCCCCTCAGGATCTCTGTGGCCCCTGCTGGACCCTCTCCAGTAGTTCCCTGCCTCTCTTGAACAGGGGAGCCCAGAACCCAGTACTCCAGATGTGGGCTCCCTAAGATAGGGTAGAGGGGGAGGAGAACCTTCCTCAACTTGCTGGGCACACTCCTCTCCATGTGCCCCAAAGAAATGGTCAGACAGAGCAGGCAGAGAGCCAGCAGTGGGTAAGGATGGCTGCAGGGAGCCATGGAACTGCCTCAGCCAGGAGAGAGAGAGTGATCCAGACTGGGAGACAAACGATGTGGGGAGGCAGAGAAGATAAATTAGCAGGATGAGGAGGACTGTTGGTGTCTCTCACCCCAGCATCCCTGTCCCCAGCTGCTTTGTCCTTTGTCTCCCCTCTGTGGCCCACGGTCTCTTGGCTCAGGGAGCTGCAGCAAGCCCGGGGCCAAGAGGGGGGTTCACGTTTGGTTCCCGTCGGCACTGGCCCTGCTCCTCCTCCTCCCGCTCCCACATCTGCAGCTGGAATTGCAATTTGAGGCGCTGGCTGGGCTGGGCTGGCCGGGACTGGGAGTGGGAGTGGGAGGAAGGCGCTGGGGGAAGCCAGAGGAAGCTGGAGAGCTGGAAGGGGCTGTGTGGTGGGGCCAGCTGCGAGGGCAGGCTGGTGTTGGAGCTGCTGGGCACTGCTAGTGGCAGCGAGACCCAGCACTCAGCTGGTACAACTGGAGCGAGAAGGTGGTGGCTGGAGGGAGAAGGTGGTGGCTGGAGCGAGGGGTCCCCAGCCTGTGTCTCCTCCCCAAGGTAAGCAGCTGTGGGGTTTCGTGGGAGCTGGAGACTCCCCAGGGTATGGGGACAGTGGAGACCTGCCCAAGGTGTGGGCACAGCAGGGGCATCACTTGTCTCTTGGCTGGGGTGAGGGTGTCACCTCCCCCTGCTGGCTGGGACATCTGAGGACTCCCCCCAGTTTGGGGGCACTGATGTGAGACCACGAAGGGTACTGGGGTGGGGGTGGTGTCAGGACTCCTGTAGCCTGTTCCCACACGTGTTGTGGGCAAGAATGGGAGTGGGGACTGTGGTGTGAGCCCCTCCTGCACTTCTGTGGACACTGTCCCCCGGGCACCCTGTCCTGGGGGACCCACAAACCACAGGGGTAGAGCTGTGACCACGGAGGGGCTGCAAGTGCCACAGCAGCCCGTGCCAGAGCAAGCAGTGCCAGAGACATCCTGCCAGCTCCCGTGCCCCAGCCGTGGCCGAGCGATGCCAGCGGGAAGGGGCCGACTTGCCACAGATGCCCACGGAAAGCCAAGGGCTTGCCCTCCCCGTTCAGGGGGGCTCCTCAATCCTTGCTGGCTCCCCGCACAGGAGGCTTGTGGAGCCCAACACCTCCTCCTGCTCCCCGCACATCTGGAGCCCAGCCCCACAGATGCCTGCCCCCCTCCCTCCCGACCCTCCACCCCAAACTGGAGCAGCCCAAGCGGAGGAGCCACCGCGCCCAGCAAAGCCGGTGCCCCCGTGCCGCAGTTGCGATGCCAGGCTAAAACCCCCTGTCCCGAAGCCCTCCGGGGGTTGTTTCCTTTCCCTGTTTCCGTCAGCCCCTGTGGAGGCGGAAATGGAGGAAAATCCTCACGAACGCTGCTCCCGCACAGGCTGCCGCAGCCAGCGCCGGGAGCTGCTGGCACCAACGCCCCAGCGCAGCGCCCACGGCTGGGGGCTTCAGCTGGGACCCTGGTAGCGGGGGTCTGTGGGCACCACCGAGGGTCTTGCCTGGGGATGGTGGTGGAGCACCTAAAGGCTCAGCACAGATGGGGAGGGGGATCCACTCCCACCCACCAGCTGGGGTTGTGGCCTTGTTGGGTGCCCAAAAGCCTCAGCAGAGTCCAGCTGGCACAGGATGGGTCTCCAGTGATGACCAAGGAGAGGCACGGCCAGAAGAAAGCCCTCGGAGTGGCTGGAGGACACCTCAGGTCCTTAGTGTGCTGCTGCCAGGGGGGCTGAGCCCATTCACTTTCCCTGTCAGGACTCCAGGCAGGGGTTTGGGGACGAAGGTGGCCACCAGCCAGCCCCCCTAGCCAGTCCTGCTCTTGGCTTGGTTTGCTGAGGTGGAGGATTTCAGCCAGCTGGAGCTAGAGGGTCTGCACAGGCTCTCAACCACCCACCTGGACTGTCCCAGGGCCACTCAGGGGCAGGGAATGAAACCATTGAGTCCCCTGAGGCCAAGCTCTTGCTTCTCCCTCCTGCTTGGTCAACAGCTCCATGCAACAGCCAGGTGTGGGGAGCCTCCCGTGGGGGCTGGGGCACAGAGAATCATGGAAAGTCAGGGCTGGAAGGGACCACAAGGACCATCCAGTTCCAACCCCCCTGCCATGCCCAGGGACACCTCACACTAGCTCAGGCTGGCCACAGCCTCATCCAGCCTGGCCTTAAACACCTCCAGGGATCAGGCTTCCAACACCTACCTGGGCAACCCCTGCCAGGCTCTCTCCCCCCTCATGCTCAACATCTTCTCCCTAACATCCAGTCTGAATCTCCTCATTTCTAGCTTGGTTCCAGTCCCCTCAGACCTATCACTACCTGACAGCCTCAAAAGTCCCTCCCCAGCTTTCTTGTAGCCCCCTTCAGATACTGAAAGGTCACAATAAGAATGTCCCTGCACAGCCCACCTCAGGCTGGGCTCTGTGGGTGATGGGCTCAGGGGGACCCCCCCCCAGCTGACCACAGAGCAGCAGCAGGAGTGTCCAACCCTCAGCCAGGACAAATGGGAAGCAAACACAGGAGCTGAGCCTGGGCAGAGCTGCAGTGGGAATGGACACACAGCCCCAGTGCTGGAGAGGTGAGCCCCTGAGCACCTCCTTTGCTGCACTTTGAATTCTGGGTTCAGTTTTGGGCTCCTGAATCCAACAAAGACATGGAGGTGCTGGACTGTGTCCAGAGAAGGGCAACCAAGCTGGTGAAGGGTCCAGAGCACAAATCTTGTGGGGAGTAGCTGAGGGAGCTGAGGGTGTTCAGTCTGGAGAAAAAGAGGTTGAGAGGAGAGCTTCTGGTTATCTGCAGCTCCCTGAGAGGAGGCTGGGGACAGGTGGGAGTTGGGTCTGTTCTACCAAGGAACAAGAGATGGGACAAGAAGAAACCACCTCAAGTTGCACTGCAGGAGGCTTAGGTTGGACATGAGGAACAATTTCTTCATCCTGAGGGTTGCCAAGGGCTGGCCCAGGCTGCTCAGGGCAATGGTGGAGTCCCCATCTCTGGAGGGGTTTCAGAGCTGTGTAGCTGTGATGCTGAAGTTCAGTGGTGCCCTGGCAGTGATGGATTAAGTCTTAGACTCAGTGATCTCAAAGGTCTTTTCCAACCCAAACGATTCCATGATTCCAGGGCACTCTCACAACCTTAGGCAAAGCCCAGTTTGGGTAGAGNAGAAGAAACCACCTCAAGTTGCACTGCAGGAGGCTTAGGTTGGACATGAGGAACAATTTCTTCATCCTGAGGGTTGCCAAGGGCTGGCCCAGGCTGCTCAGGGCAATGGTGGAGTCCCCATCTCTGGAGGGGTTTCAGAGCTGTGTAGCTGTGATGCTGAAGTTCAGTGGTGCCCTGGCAGTGATGGATTAAGTCTTAGACTCAGTGATCTCAAAGGTCTTTTCCAACCCAAACGATTCCATGATTCCAGGGCACTCTCACAACCTTAGGCAAAGCCCAGTTTGGGTAGAGAAGCCACTCTGCCACCCTCTGCCTGGCAGATGCCCCTCTGTGCCCTGACAGGAGCACCAGCAGCATGGTCCCTACCCGCAGCCGCAGTTCCTCCTCGCTCATTCCCTCACCGTCCTGCTCCACCAGGGCGGCCAGAGCCAAAGCCCCCCCCAGCTCCGGGGAAAGCCTCCCCAGCTGCCGTTTTTAGCACCAGGCTTTTCTCAGGAGGCTGCCCAAGAGCAGGATCTGGCCAGCGATGCGTGGGTGGGTTTGGCTTGGAGCAAAGCCTCGCCCCGATGAGCTCAGCCTCGTCCTGAACCCCACAGCTCAGCGGGATGAAAGTGATCAGTGTGGAGCAGGCAGCTCGGGAGGTGCTGGGATGCTCCTGCTTCAGGCAGAGAGCCAGAAGATGGTTTAGCAACTGGGGGAGCAATTCTGGAGCTGGTCAACGATGGCTCACAGCCCTTAAGATGGGCAAGAGTGTCTTTGCCCACTCCTGCTCTCACCCATGTGGCCACTGTGCTGCAGACAGCCCAGCCCTGGGCAGTGACTCCTACAATTAAGAAAATAACACTTGAGGGTCACCTGCCCTTGGTTTCTTTCTTTGATCGAGTCTAAAACCCTGCAGCAGGCACCTGCAGGAAGTCCTGCACCCATCTGTGGCACCCACCTGGCTGGCCTGCTTAGCCACAGAATCAGAGTCCCAGCATGGTGAGGGTCAAAAGGGACCTCTGGGGACCATCCAGTCCAATTCACTGTTAAAGTAGGGGCACAGGACTGCAGTGCCCAGGTGGGTTTGGAATCTCCCCACAGAAGGAGACTCCACAGCCTCTCCAGTCAGCCTGCTCCAGGGCTCCAGCACCCTCACAGCAAAGAGTTTTCTCCTCATTTTCAGATGGAACCTCCTGGGTTCCAGTTTGTGCCCAGTGCCCTTTGCCCTGTCACTGGGCACCACTGACAAGAGTCTGGCTCCAACCTCTTGCTGCCCACACTCNCTCCATCCATCTATCCCTCCATGCATCCCTCCATCTATCTATCCCTCCATCCATCTATCCCTCCATTCCCATGCCTGCCCCACAGAGGAGCCCCCCAACACTGGGGTAACCAGAACCAGCTGTGGTGGGGAAACCTGACCCTGCCAATACAAGCTGGAGAAGATCCTGGGCACAGAGGCCATGGCAAGGTCCATGGAGGGTCCCCAGGTGTCAGTGGGTGCTGGCCCCAGCTCTGGACCCACTGGAAAGATGCTTGATGGTGTCCCTGGGCTGGGTCTCCAGACCCCTAGACTCAAAGCCTGGCTGAGACACCAGCTCCCTGCCCAGCCTGGACACCACTTCCCCTCCCCAAGGTGGGGGGCATCCAGCCTCCCCCCCAGCACAGGGCTCTGCCAGCACACAGCAATGCCCGCAGGGACTCTCCTGTTTGTCAGGGATCAAATATTCATGGCACAGACACAGGATACAGGGAAAGGCACTTATGGAGCTGATGTGGTGGGATGGGAGCTGTGTCCCTGTCCCTGAGACAGCTCCTGGGGAGGGGGGTGCATGGCACTGAGCCCAGGGCAAGCAACGTGCCACTCACTCAGCTCTTGGCCAGCTGTTCCCAGGACCCCACTGCCAGGTCTTGCTGTGCCCATGCAATCAAGCCCAGCCCCAACCCCACAGCCTCTGCAGGTGGTTGGGTGGTGGTCCCAAGCTTCCAGAGGGATTCAGGGAGCTGCCCCTTGAGCATCCTGGTGCAAAGTGGTGGCAGTGGGAGCCAAGGTGGATTGATCTGGACACAGACATCATTGCCAGCTCCCTCTGGCAAAGAGGAGCTGGATTTCTCCCTTCCCTGAGGGATGACCAAGGAGCCCCAGACCTCTCCAGAGTCCAACTGGGAATGGGTGCTGCTTCTCCCTGCTCCTGGGGTCCAGACCCCAGCAGGGTCATGACTGGGGAGGCCAAAAGCCTGAAGCAGAGCCCATGGGGTGGACAGTTCCTTGTCCTCCCCAGTGCCACCTCCTGGACTCCATATCCCATTCCCAGCATGGCCAGAGCAGGAGCCAAGCCTCTTGGAGAAGGTAGCTCCTGCACCAGCAGCTGGAGCCCATCTGTTGGTGGTGGTTGCAGGGAGGATAATTAAGCTCCTCTGCTAATTTGAGCCAGAAGGGGAGGCAGCAGCAGCCCCACACCTCCAGCCCATGGGAGAGTCTCGTGGCAAACCAAGCATCCCAGCCTGGCTTCTGTGGAGGCCCCATCCTGGAATGACACACTGGGATTAACTGGGATCCCCAGGACAAGCCTTCTGCTGCTGGAGCTTCACCCAAGGAGACAGAGCTGGCTGGTGGCTGAGGGAGGAGGAAGAGGAGGGAGTGCAGAGCCAGAGCCACTGCACTGTGGTGCCTGGTCCCGTGGTGTCCATGGGGACGTGGNCAAAAGGGACCTCTGGGGACCATCCAGTCCAATTCACTGTTAAAGTAGGGGCACAGGACTGCAGTGCCCAGGTGGGTTTGGAATCTCCCCACAGAAGGAGACTCCACAGCCTCTCCAGTCAGCCTGCTCCAGGGCTCCAGCACCCTCACAGCAAAGAGTTTTCTCCTCATTTTCAGATGGAACCTCCTGGGTTCCAGTTTGTGCCCAGTGCCCTTTGCCCTGTCACTGGGCACCACTGACAAGAGTCTGGCTCCAACCTCTTGCTGCCCACACTCAGCTCTTGCTGAGCATCGATCAGACCCCCTCTGGGTCTGCTCTTCTCCAGTCCAAGCAGCCCCAGGTCTCTCAGCCTTTGCTCCTCCTTCTCTTGCAGCCTGCCAGACCAGGCCACTATGGCAATGCTCCTGGAGCCCGGGCTGCAGAGCCTGCGGATAGGTAAGGCTGCTCCCCAGGGAGCCTGCTGGGTGGGGACAGCCTCTGCTGGTGGGTGCCCTGTCCCCTGAACTCCCCCCACCAGCAGAGATGGGCAAGTGTGACACTCCAGACCCCTCTCCCTTCTCCCCACACACCCAGGTGGCCGTACAGCCAGCCAGTCCTCCATCCACCCCTCCATCCCCCCCTCCATCCATCTTTCCATCCACCCCTCCATCCACCCCTCCATCCATCC
>WBNM01015979.1:24874-45993 GCA_013399055.1 Ramphastos sulfuratus | reverse complement strand
CCCAGCAGGGTCATGACTGGGGAGGCCAAAAGCCTGAAGCAGAGCCCATGGGGTGGACAGTTCCTTGTCCTCCCCAGTGCCACCTCCTGGACTCCATATCCCATTCCCAGCATGGCCAGAGCAGGAGCCAAGCCTCTTGGAGAAGGTAGCTCCTGCACCAGCAGCTGGAGCCCATCTGTTGGTGGTGGTTGCAGGGAGGATAATTAAGCTCCTCTGCTAATTTGAGCCAGAAGGGGAGGCAGCAGCAGCCCCACACCTCCAGCCCATGGGAGAGTCTCGTGGCAAACCAAGCATCCCAGCCTGGCTTCTGTGGAGGCCCCATCCTGGAATGACACACTGGGATTAACTGGGATCCCCAGGACAAGCCTTCTGCTGCTGGAGCTTCACCCGAGGAGACAGAGCTGGCTGGTGGCTGAGGGAGGAGGAAGAGGAGGGAGTGCAGAGCCAGAGCCACTGCACTGTGGTGCCTGGTCCCGTGGTGTCCATGGGGACGTGGCTGTGCCCTCATCCATGTCACTGCAGCACAGGACAGTGCAAGCTTCAACAACCCTCCCTGCAGGCTGCACCTCAGCATCCCAGAGCTCTCCTGCAGGATTCACCAGGGCTCCACCTAACTGGGTTGCTCTGCAGCATGGCTACAAGTCCAAGAACAGAGGACCCAAATCCCCACAACCTCCTCAGGAGTTCACCAGCATCTCTTTGCCAAGTTTTATCCCCATTCCCACTGGATATGAGCCTGGAGCAGCCTCAGCATCCCTTGCAGCCATCCCCACCACCAGCAGAGCCAGGAGGCATTTACGTGGCAGTGATTTAAAAACAGGAAGCTCTGGAGAGCCACCACATCCCTTCCTGCCACAAACACATCGTGGGCTTGAGTCCTCACCCTTCTGACAGCAGCTGCAAAGGCTTGGACCCAGCAGCTCTTCCCCTTCCATGCTCCCCTTCAGGGGGGTAAAGCAGGATCCATCCCCACCTCAGCTGGGGCAATGTCTCCATCTGCAGCCACTCCTAAGGGTTCTCTGGAGAGAAGCTGACGCAGGGAGAAGCTGGATTTGAGGTACACCTGACTTTGGATACTGCCTTCAGGACTTCTTTTGCATGTCCCAGCTCCTCCCCAGTGCCGGGGAAGACATCGACCTTGTGTTTCATCACACAACCTGCCCACAACTGGCAAGCTGAACCCCTCCTTGAAACACTTCCCCCAGCTCACCCTGGCCCCATCTCCTTGCTGGGCAAAAGCTGATGTGCCTCAGCTCTGTGGGAGAAGGCTCTGCAGTCCTGCAGCTCTTCTCTGCCCACTGTCCCCACTCTGGAGGAAGGGATGGACCCCTGGGAGCTCACCAGTGCTAACACCGGGCACGACTGCTACCTGCACCTCATTAAGAGACACCCAGAGGTGTCACCTGGTTTGTTAATATAATTAGTGCTAATTAGAGCAGCCTGCAAACAGCCTGGAAGCTCCTGAAGCTTTTAGAAATCTCCTGTGTGGAACCCACCAGAGGCAGTCCCAGCAGCAGCAGCTGCATCTTCGTCTTCCTCAGGATGCAGCCATGCGTTGCCCTCCCCTTGAGGGAATTGCCTTCAGGAGAGGCCAGGGGCCCATTTCCCACCCCAGCCTTGCCTTGCTTGTGTTCCCAGGTGCCAATGGAGAGAGGTGCCACACACCATCCCCTCCTGGCTCCCCAGGGACACCCCACGACAGCTGCAGCATCGCCCCACTGACACCCTCCCAGTCACCGGTAAGGCAGCGCTGGGCTCCTTCTCCCTGGCATTGCCCCCCCCTGCCCCTGAGCCTTTCCTGCTCAGTGGTCCCACCCCCCTGCCACCACCTCCTCTCCCAGTCTGGTTGCCATCCCCACCAGAAAAGGCAAGGAGGGCTGGGGTTAAGCTGGCAGAGGGGAGGTTGAAACTGGATGTGAGGAAGAAGTTCTTGGCAGTGAGGGTGGTGAGACACTGGCACAGGTTGCCCAGGGAGGCTGTGATCTTGGATCACATTCTGTGCTTCTGTGCTCCACAACCTCCCTGGAGGTGTTCGGGACCAGGCTGGATGAGGCTTTGAGCAACCTGTACCAGTGGGAGGTGTCCCTGCATATGGCAAGGGGGGGTTGGCACTGGATGAGCTTCGAGCTCCCTGCCAACCTAAACCATCCTATGAAAGATGGGTCAGCCTGTGGCTGGGGTCCCTCAGCTGTGGGGTTTAGGGTATGGAGGTCTTTCCTCCTCCAAAAGAGTTGTCATGCCCTGAACCAGGCTGCCATGGGGCACTGGTGGAGGAGTTCCCATCCCTGAAGGGGTTTCAAAACCATGGAGCTGCGGTGCTGAGTGCCCTGGTTCAGTGGTGCCCTGGCAGTGCTGGGATAAGGGTTGGACTCAATGATCTTGAAGGTCATGATTTCAGCACAGAGGGCAGGAGAGGAGCTGCAGGAAACCCCAGCAGAAGTTTTCACTGACTGCAGAGCCCCAGGCCTCATCTGGCTCTGCTTGGGCAGCCCTGGGCACCGCAGGAGGACGCGGGCAGGGAACGTGCCAAGGAGCTGCTTCCTCCCCAGCTCTCCTTTGTCCTTGCAGCTCATTTAGGAGACAACCACCTCAGCCATGCTCTTCTCACAGCCAGCTAATGCCTGCACTTAGCAGATCCGGGCACGTTAAAAGTTAATGAGGCTTTTAGCTCTCCCTGCCTGCCCCAGTGCTGCCAGGCTGCACGGGGAGGTGGCACTGGTGTGGGGCTCACCACCTCTTCCTGGCTCCTTCTCCGTGCCACGGCTGGGCAAGTGAGGGATGGGGATCCAAAAGCATCCAGGTGGAGGAGGCAGCAGTGGGAACCCCTTCAGGCAGCTGAGCCAGGAAGGTTTTGGGTTGAGTGAAGCCATGGGGACACCTGGGCTGAGAAGGAAGGTTTGGGGCAATCTCAGCTTAAATCTGCCAGGGCTCAAGTGCAGAGAGCTCAGCACCACCCCCATCTCAGGAGCCCCTCAGCTGCCATGGACATCCCCCCTTCTCTGGGGCTACCCAAACCCCCACCTCATGCCATGAAATCTGCCTTTGGGAACCACCACAAGGACCCTCGGGTCCCTGCTGGAGGTGGTTTGGAGCCGTGTGAGAGGAGGAATTGCTCTGCACTGCCACCACTAAAGCATCTCAGCGCTCTGGCCCCTTCCCTGGGCAGAGATCTCAGTGCCTGTGAGCCTGATCCAGCAAAAGTTAACCCTTCCTGGGTCGTTTTACCCCATTTCTGGTGGCAGCCAGCCCAGGCTCAGTGCCCACCCCTAACCACTGCCCTGTGTTTCAGAGGAGTGAGGCTCGTGCCCAGCAAGCCCCCAGCTTTGCCGTGGTGGTGGCCATCGACTTTGGCACCACATCCAGTGGCTATGCCTTCAGCTTCTCCAGTGACCCTGAGGCCATCCACATGATGAGGTGAGGAGCAGCCAAAGGCCCCAGAGCAGCTCCCAGAGCAGCTCCCAGAGCTCTTAAAAGGATTTTATTGCCCAAAAGGTGTGGAATGTGGCTTGCTGGGAAGGAGAGAAGGAGCTAGGATGGGTGGGGAGCATCTCTATCACCATGGGTGAGGGATGCTCCCTGGGGGAAGAAGCCTGTGAAAGGGATCTTGTTTGGAGGATGGGGCAAGAAGGGTGTTGAGGTGCTGGAGCATATCCAGAGAAGGGCAATGAAGCTGGTGAAGGACCTAGAGCAGAGGTCTTGTGAGGAGCAGCTGAGGGAGCTGGGGTTGTCCAGCCTGGAGAAAAGAAGGCTGAGGGGAAACCTTCTGGCTCTCTGCAGCTCCCTGACAGGAGGCTGGAGCCAGGTGAGGTTGGTCTCTTCTCCCAAGAAATAAGCAACTGGACAAGAGGAAATGGCCTCAAGTTGCACCAGGGCAGGTTTAGGCTGGACATGAGGAACAATTTCTTCCCCTTAAGGGTTGCCGAGGGCTGGCCCAGGCTGCCCAGGGCCATGTTGGAGTCTCCATCCCTGGAGGGGTTTCAAAGCTGTGGAGCTGTGGTGCTGAGGGCCATGGTTCAGTGGTGCCCTGGCAGTGAGGTGCTCAAGGCTGTGCCCACTGAAACAGGGCCCAGGTAGCTCTCTGAGCTTGAGGTTTGCAAGGTGCTCTCTGCTCCTGCTTGCAGGAAATGGGAAGGAGGAGACCCAGGGGTGGCCAACCAGAAGACCCCCACCAGCCTCCTGCTGACCCCTGAGGGAGCCTTCCACAGCTTTGGCTACACAGCCAGGGACTACTACCATGACCTGGACCCCGAGGAAGCCCGAGATTGGCTCTACTTTGAGAAGTTTAAGATGAAGATTCACAGCACCAGTGTGAGTCCCTCTTCCCATCATGACCTCCTCAGGGGACCTCGGCCAGGCTGGGTGGGAGCTGAGCT
Organism: Ramphastos sulfuratus; assembly: GCA_013399055.1. Lineage (NCBI taxonomy): Eukaryota > Metazoa > Chordata > Aves > Piciformes > Ramphastidae > Ramphastos > Ramphastos sulfuratus. The sequence continues at coordinate 41,620 of WBNM01015979.1, read as the reverse complement.
GGCCTTGCTTTGCAGAAAGTTCCCTTGGTCGGGGAGCAGGAATCCAGGAAGGCTGGAGGGGGGCTACAACAGCAGCTCTGCCCCACTGGTGGGGTCACACAGAGCAATGTTTTAACCTGCTGCAGGGCTGGGTGGGAGAAATTCTTAGCTGCCCCCAGCAGAGCTGCTTCTGGACAGGTGGATGCTGGTGAGGCTCTACNGTTGTCATGCCCTGAACCAGGCTGCCATGGGGCACTGGTGGAGGAGTTCCCATCCCTGAAGGGGTTTCAAAACCATGGAGCTGCGGTGCTGAGTGCCCTGGTTCAGTGGTGCCCTGGCAGTGCTGGGATAAGGGTTGGACTCAATGATCTTGAAGGTCATGATTTCAGCACAGAGGGCAGGAGAGGAGCTGCAGGAAACCCCAGCAGAAGTTTTCACTGACTGCAGAGCCCCAGGCCTCATCTGGCTCTGCTTGGGCAGCCCTGGGCACCGCAGGAGGACGCGGGCAGGGAACGTGCCAAGGAGCTGCTTCCTCCCCAGCTCTCCTTTGTCCTTGCAGCTCATTTAGGAGACAACCACCTCAGCCATGCTCTTCTCACAGCCAGCTAATGCCTGCACTTAGCAGATCCGGGCACGTTAAAAGTTAATGAGGCTTTTAGCTCTCCCTGCCTGCCCCAGTGCTGCCAGGCTGCACGGGGAGGTGGCACTGGTGTGGGGCTCACCACCTCTTCCTGGCTCCTTCTCCGTGCCACGGCTGGGCAAGTGAGGGATGGGGATCCAAAAGCATCCAGGTGGAGGAGGCAGCAGTGGGAACCCCTTCAGGCAGCTGAGCCAGGAAGGTTTTGGGTTGAGTGAAGCCATGGGGACACCTGGGCTGAGAAGGAAGGTTTGGGGCAATCTCAGCTTAAATCTGCCAGGGCTCAAGTGCAGAGAGCTCAGCAGCACCCCCATCTCAGGAGCCCCTCAGCTGCCATGGACATCCCCCCTTCTCTGGGGCTACCCAAACCCCCACCTCATGCCATGAAATCTGCCTTTGGGAACCACCACAAGGACCCTCGGGTCCCTGCTGGAGGTGGTTTGGAGCCGTGTGAGAGGAGGAATTGCTCTGCACTGCCACCACTAAAGCATCTCAGCGCTCTGGCCCCTTCCCTGGGCAGAGATCTCAGTGCCTGTGAGCCTGATCCAGCAAAAGTTAACCCTTCCTGGGTCGTTTTACCCCATTTCTGGTGGCAGCCAGCCCAGGCTCAGTGCCCACCCCTAACCACTGCCCTGTGTTTCAGAGGAGTGAGGCTCGTGCCCAGCAAGCCCCCAGCTTTGCCGTGGTGGTGGCCATCGACTTTGGCACCACATCCAGTGGCTATGCCTTCAGCTTCTCCAGTGACCCTGAGGCCATCCACATGATGAGGTGAGGAGCAGCCAAAGGCCCCAGAGCAGCTCCCAGAGCAGCTCCCAGAGCTCTTAAAAGGATTTTATTGCCCAAAAGGTGTGGAATGTGGCTTGCTGGGAAGGAGAGAAGGAGCTAGGATGGGTGGGGAGCATCTCTATCACCATGGGTGAGGGATGCTCCCTGGGGGAATAAGCCTGTGAAAGGGATCTTGTTTGGAGGATGGGGCAAGAAGGGTGTTGAGGTGCTGGAGCATATCCAGAGAAGGGCAATGAAGCTGGTGAAGGACCTAGAGCAGAGGTCTTGTGAGGAGCAGCTGAGGGAGCTGGGGTTGTCCAGCCTGGAGAAAAGAAGGCTGAGGGGAAACCTTCTGGCTCTCTGCAGCTCCCTGACAGGAGGCTGGAGCCAGGTGAGGTTGGTCTCTTCTCCCAAGAAATAAGCAACTGGACAAGAGGAAATGGCCTCAAGTTGCACCAGGGCAGGTTTAGGCTGGACATGAGGAACAATTTCTTCCCCTTAAGGGTTGCCGAGGGCTGGCCCAGGCTGCCCAGGGCCATGTTGGAGTCTCCATCCCTGGAGGGGTTTCAAAGCTGTGGAGCTGTGGTGCTGAGGGCCATGGTTCAGTGGTGCCCTGGCAGTGAGGTGCTCAAGGCTGTGCCCACTGAAACAGGGCCCAGGTAGCTCTCTGAGCTTGAGGTTTGCAAGGTGCTCTCTGCTCCTGCTTGCAGGAAATGGGAAGGAGGAGACCCAGGGGTGGCCAACCAGAAGACCCCCACCAGCCTCCTGCTGACCCCTGAGGGAGCCTTCCACAGCTTTGGCTACACAGCCAGGGACTACTACCATGACCTGGACCCCGAGGAAGCCCGAGATTGGCTCTACTTTGAGAAGTTTAAGATGAAGATTCACAGCACCAGTGTGAGTCCCTCTTCCCATCATGACCTCCTCAGGGGACCTCGGCCAGGCTGGGTGGGAGCTGAGCTGGCCTTGCTTTGCAGAAAGTTCCCTTGGTCGGGGAGCAGGAACCCAGGAAGGCTGGAGGGGGGCTACAACAGCAGCTCTGCCCCACTGGTGGGGTCACACAGAGCAATGTTTTAACCTGCTCCAGGGCTGGGTGGGAGAAATTCTTAGCTGCCCCCAGCAGAGCTGCTTCTGGACAGGTGGATGCTGGTGAGGCTCTACACCACCAAGGCAAGGTCCTGCATGTGAGTCAGTGGAGCTCCTGGTACCAGCCCAGGCTGGGGACAAGAGGCTGGAAAGCAGCACTGTGGAGAAGGGCTTGAGGAGGGCTGGGGGGTGCAAAGCTGGACAGCAGCTGGCACTGAGCACTCGTAGCCCAGAGTCAACCCATCCTGGGCTGATCCCCAGCAGTGTGGGCAGCAGGGGCAGGGAGGGGATTCTGCTCTGCTCTGCTCTGCTCTGTAGACCTCACCTGCAAGGCTGGGGCCAGCTCTGGAGTTCTCAGCACAGCACAGACAGGCACATGTTGGAGTGGGGCCAGAGGAGGCCACAGCAGTGCTGGCAGAGCTGGAAGGGCTCTGCTGTGAGGCCAGGCTGAGAGAGTTGGGGTTCTCCAGCCTGGAGAAGAGAAGGCTCTAGGGAGACCTTCTGGTGGCCTTGTGGTACTTAAAGAGGAAGGAAGCTCAGCACTGTGAGGGTGGTGAGACACCAGCCCAGGGTGCCCAGAGAGGTGGCAAATGCCCCATGCCTGGAACCACNCTTTCTTCCTTTCTTCCTTTCTGGGGTGGGGGTCACTGGCTGCCTCTCTGCTGGCAGGAGCTGAAGGACCAGTGCCCATCCCTGCCTGAGCGAGATGCCATCCGCTGGGTCATCACTGTGCCAGCCATCTGGAAGCAGCCAGCCAAGCAGTTCATGCGGGAGGCTGCCTACAAGGTTAGAAGATGCTCAAAGTGTTCTCTGGAGGTGCCTCTCTGGGGGGATTTGGGTGTTTGGAATTCCCCCAGGATCTCACAGCTCCGCTCCTGGTTGGCTGCCTGGCATCAGGGCAGGAGAAGCACCTGCAGAGCTTGGCACCCCCAGCTGTCTGGGGCATCACCACTGATCACTCCCTGGGAAATGGAGGATCTAAAACATCTGGAGGATTNGAGCTGGAACCCCTCTGCTGTGAGGCCAGGCTGAGAGAGTTGGGGTTCTCCAGCCTGGAGAAGAGAAGGCTCCAGGGAGACCTTCTGGTGGCCTTGTGGTACTTAAAGAGGAAGGAAGCTCAGCACTGTGAGGGTGGTGAGACACCAGCCCAGGGTGCCCAGAGAGGTGGCAAATGCCCCATGCCTGGAACCACCTGAAGGTTGTTTGGGGCTCTGAGCAACCTGCTCTAGATGCTGATGTCCCTGCTGACTGCAGAGGGACTGGACTGGGTGGCTTTTAAAGGTCCCTTCCAACTCAAGCCACTCAATGATGTGGCACTTCAAGTGCCCCGTGCCCCAGCCAGTCTGTTTGGCACAGTGAGGAAGAGCAGGGTGGGATGCTGGCCACGTCTCAGGACCCCACATGACCTGGCTGTTCCTGGCAGGACCTCACCATGAAAACTGAACTAGAAGCTGTTAACGGGAAGAAAATGCAGGCCCTGGAGGTGTTTGCCCATGCCCTGCGCTTCTTCAAGCAGCAGGNAATGGAGGATCTAAAACATCTGGAGGATTTGGAGCAGCTGTGAGGAGCAAAGGCTGAGAGCCCTGGGGCTGCTGAGCCTGCAGAAGAGCAGCCCCAGAGGACATCTGAGCAATGCTCAGCAAGGGCTAAAGGGTGGAGGGCAAGAGGATGGGTTAGGGTCACCACTAAGCACAGCTTTGAAACCCCTCCAGGGACGGGGATTCCACCACTGCCCTGGGCAGCCTGAGCCAGCCCTTGACAACTCTCGAGGGGAAGAAATTTTTCTTCACATTCAACCTAAGCCTCCTCTGGTGCAACTTGAAGCTGTTTCCTCTTGTCCTGTCGCTTGTTCCTTGGGAGAACCCAAGACCAAGCCCCACCTGGCTCCAACTTCCTTTCAGGGAGCTGTAGACAGCGATCCTGAGGTCACTTCTCACCTGCTCCACCAGCAAAGCACTTCGTGTGCCCTGACTGCCTGTCCCCACCCCACACCCCCCCCCGCAGGCTGGTTTGGTGTCGCCGGAGAACCCTGAGCAGCTGCTGATCGCTCTGGAGCCCGAGGCTGCCTCCATCTACTGCAGGAAGCTTCGCCTGCATCAGCTGATCGACCTCAGCTGCAAGCCCCCTGCCAACGGCCTGGCCCCCGACCACACCATCGACTCCAGCTTCCGCCAGGGTGAGGCACTGGGAGCTGCTGGGGGGTCCTGGGGCTGCAGTGACAGGAGATGGAGCAGGCAGGGACCCCCAGCCCGCAGCACCTTCTAGTGGTGGGGGATCTGCAGCAGAGACAGGTGGGGCACCATGCCAGGGGAGGTCACAGCTGCTCTCCTCTCTGGAAGCCTTGGGGAGCCCAAATCTCACCTTTCCCCCCCTTCCCAAGCCCACCAAAGATGCTGCTTTCCAGGCAAGCATCCAAGCCACATGTCCCCCATGGTTGTAGCCCCTTTTATCTGCCCAACTCACCCTTGACCTCCACTCACACCACTCCAGGGCCCCCAGGCTACCTCTCCTCTCCCCTCTCCCCTGATTTTCAGCTGGAGCCACTCTGGATTTCTCCCAGCAGCTCTGCTTGGCCTCAGCCACCACAGCTCCTCCATATTGGTCAAGGACTTGGGCTTCCCAACCTCCCTGACCAATGCTATAACCCCAGCTCTGGGAGAGGACCCACCCACTGCTCTGGGACCAGCTGAAACCCTCCAGGAATGCTCCCCACACACATGGGATCCTGGGGGCTTTACTGGGACAGATGATTTGCCCAGTTAGGACCAGGCCCATAGCTGGAATCTGCTGATGACATCATCTCTGGTCTTGCTGGGTCCACATCTGGATTTACTGAGGGGCTTGAGGTCATCCTGGGGCTGAGGCTAATGGAGCTGGGATCCTGTGGCCACCCCAGCATGCTGGAAGTAGACCAGGATCATCTCATCCTCTCCAAACACCTCCCTGCCCTTCCGGGCTGCCGTGGTGGGTGGAAACTCCACCCAGACAGGGCAGAACTGGTGGCATCACCCAGGGACCCCCTTGGGCTCAGGGACACCTTTCAGCAGGACACATGGTGAGCTGGGATCCCATGGGATCCTTCAGGATCCTAAGCAGAGCAGTGGGATGGCTCCGTGGTGGAGCTGGGGCCACGTCAGTTGGAGGTGGGGCAAGAAAGCAGTGGTTCCAGTGCAGCCCCCCCCCAGCATTCCCCACCCATCAAGAGTGATTCCAGGGATGCTCCTGGAACCCCAGCCTGACACTGGTCCCTCCACTGTGTCCCTCAGCCCGGGAGCAGCTCCGGAGGTCCCGCCACAGCCGGACCTTCCTGGTGGAGTCGGGAGTTGGGGAACTCTGGTCAGAAATGCAGGCAGGTAGGAGGTGGGACAAGCCCCCAGCAGCTGCTGGGGAACATTCACTGAGGGGGGGACACAAGCAGAGGTTCCCACTGGTGCTGCCTGGTCTTTGGGATCATCCTGGGAGAGGGGATGGGGGGGGCTGGATGTCACCTCCACAGCATCTTTCTGAGGGCAGTGACAGGTCACCCTGCTCTGATCTGTCACTTCGCCTTGCCCCAGTAGATGCTGCTGCTTGGGCAAGGTCTGTCTGCCTGTCACCTTCCTGTCCCCTCGTTCCAAGCCACCACTGCCACATCCACCTCCTGTCCTCCAAAACTACTACTGCTGTTTTGTTTTGGGTTTTTTGGGGTTTTTTTGGGGGTGGAGAGGGAGAAGAACCCACCCCTCGAATCCCATATTTTGGTTATAGCTCCATTTTTTTTCCCTGGGGTCGTGTCCCTGGCATGAGAGTCCCACGGGGACAGCGAGGGCACACCAGGGTCCCCGACTCGGTCACTGTGCCTGCCTGCAGGTGACCGTTACATCGTGGCAGACTGCGGCGGTGGCACCGTGGACCTCACCGTGCACCAGATCGAGAAGCCGCAGGGCACACTGAAGGAGCTGTACAAAGCCTCAGGTGGGCTGCAGCCCCCAGACCCATCCTGCACCTCCCTCCCGCGACCCTCCCTCCAAGGCTGGGGTCCCCTCCCTGTCACCTGCAGGCTGGTGGCTGGGGCTGTGGCGCCACCTGCTGACAGCAGGAAGCATTGCAGGGGCTGNGGAGTGCTGGGTTGAGAGAGGGACAGGAGTGCTGGGCTGCCGGGGGGCGTTTAGGGGGCACAGGGGTGCTGGGTTGGAGGTGGATACGGTGGGACAAAGATGATGGGTTGGAGATGGTGGCAGAACAGGTGTTGGGAGTTGGGAGGCTTCTGGTGGGACAAAGGTGCTGGGCTGCGGGTGACAAGGTGGGATGGAGTGCTGGTGGGAGAGGGACAAGGGGGACAGGGCTGCTGGGTTGGAGGTGGATAAGGTGGGACAAAGGTGCTGGGTGGGGGGTGTTGGTACAGAGGTGCTGGGCTGGGGGCTGCAGGTTGGGATAGAGATGTGAGTGGCAGGGGGTAGGGGTGCAAGGCGGAACAGGGGAACCAAGGTGGATGCAGGTAGGACAAGGCCTGAATCCCAGGGAACCCTCATTTGGGGGCACAAAATCCCAGCAGTGGCTCAGGTAGGGTGGGTACAAGGTGACTCTGGGTCGGGATGTGTCTCAGCCCCTGCCCATGGGTTCCTCACTTCACTCTCTCTCAGGGGCACACAAAATTCTTGGTCTCAGCCCATCCCGGGGCGGGGGTGAGATTTGGGCACATGATTGTCATGGGCCCCCATGACACACGAGTGACAGCCACCAGCCTGGAGGCCCTTGTAGAGCTGGGTATGGGGCTGGAAAGGCACCAAGCATCACCCAGGGACCCCCAACAAAGTCCCCTCTGTCCTGGGGACTGCTCTTCCCACTATCCGGCCCCTCCCTGCACTTGGGGGACATTTCCCTGCCAGCGCAGGACCTCTCTTTGTCCCCTGGTTCACCCCTGGGTGGGAGGCTCCCCTCCATGCCCCTTGACCCTGATGCCCGCATCGAGGCTGGTGCAGAAAATGTTCTGGGTGCTGCCAAGGGGACACCAGTGGCACAGGGACGCTGCCTGACCCAGCCCCTCTCCAGGGGGTCCCTATGGGGCCGTGGGGGTGGACCTGGCCTTCGAGAAGCTGCTGTGCCACATCTTCGGGGAGGACTTCATCGCCACCTTCAAGGCCAAGCGCCCAGCTGCCTGGGTGGACCTGACCATCGCCTTCGAAGCCCGAAAGCGGGCAGCAGCCCCCTCCCGTGCCAGCCCCCTCAACATCTCCCTGCCCTTCTCCTTCATCGACTTCTACCGCAAGCACCGTGGCCAGAACGTGGAGACAGCCCTCAAGAAGAGCAAGTGAGAACCTGGCTGCAGCGGGGGCACAATGGGCACTGGGGAGGACATAGCCCTGGAAGGAGCTAAATCGGGTGGGGGGCAGAGGGCAAGGCTAGCTGCTGGCTCTGCCGGGCCGGGAAGGAGCGACCCCAGACGCTCTCTCCTTGCTCAGCGTCAACTTTGTGAAGTGGTCGTCCCAAGGGATGCTGCGGATGTCCTCGGAGGCCATGAGCGAGCTCTTCCAGCCTACCATCAGCCAGATCGTCAAACACATCGGTAGGTGCTGCAAGCGCAGCGTCCCCTCCCCGCTGGCACCCACCCACGCCCCGCCCTGCGGTGGCACCTCCAGCCACGGCCGGTGCCCACGGAGCGGGGCGGCAAGTCACGGGCAGCTCCCTGCCCAACACCTCCCTCATTTGCCGCCCCCCTCCCTCCTCCTCAGATGACCTCCTGAAGAAGCCAGAGGTCCAAGGCATCAAGTTCCTCTTCCTGGTGGGGGGCTTCGCGGAGTCGACCATGCTGCAGAGAGCCATCCAGGAAGCCTTCGGCTCCTCCTGCCGCGTCATCATCCCGCAGGACGTGGGGCTGACCATCCTCAAGGGGGCCGTGCTCTTCGGCCTCGACCCCACTATCGTCCGCGTCCGCCGCTCCCCGCTCACCTACGGCGTGGGGGTGCTCAACAAGTTCGTGGAGGGCAAGCACCCTCGGGAGAAGCTGCTGGTGAAGGAGGGCAAGAACTGGTGCACGGACATCTTCGAGAAGTTCGTCTCCGTCGACCAGTCGGTGGCGCTGGGGGAGGTGGTGCAGCGCAGCTACTGCCCGGCCCGCCCGGGCCAGCGCAAGACCATCATCAACATCTACTGCAGCGCCACCGACGACGTCGTCTACATCACCGACCCCGGCGTGCGCAAGTGCGGCACCGTCAGCCTGGAGCTGGAGGCGCTGGCCGACGCCGGCAGCCCGGCCCGCGGGCGCCGAGAGATCCGCGCCAGCATGACGTTCGGCGACACCGAGATCAAGGTCACGGCCATGGACCTCCGCACCGCCAAGACGGTGCGAGCCACCATCGACTTCCTCTCCAACTGAGCGTCTGTGTCCGCCCCGGCGCCCCGTGCCATGGGGACGGATGGAGACCTGCCACCAGCCCCGGTGTCGGGCTCTGGACCAGCAGCTGCGTTGGGCTGTCAACACCCACACACACATGGGGCTCTGGACCCTCACCAGCCCCCCTCACACTGGGCTCTGGACCAGCACCTGCAATTGGGTTCCAGACCCTCACCATCTCTCCCCCACATTGGGATCTGGACCCCCACCAGTCCCTGCATTGGGCTGTGGGCCAGCCTCCCCATATTGGGCTCTGGACCCCCACCAGCATCCATATTGGGCTCCAGACCCTCACCAGCCCCCCCCATACCAGGCTCTGGACCAGCACTTGCATTGGGCTGTAGATTCTCACCAGCCCTCCCCCAAATTTGGATCTGGCCCCTCACCAGCCCCTGTGTTGGGTTGTAGACCCTTATGAGCCCCCCACATTGGGCTCTGGACCCCCACCAGCCCCCGTGTTGGACTCTGGACCAGCACCTGCATTGGGCTCCAGCCCTGCAAGATCCTCCATGGGTACAAGATGCTGGACAGAGGAAACAAGCAGCTCACGGACCTGGGCACTGCACTTCACCACCCTCCTCCCTTCTCATGGGACCCCAGAGCTGCTCCCCACCCTCCCCCTTTCTCATGGGACCCCAGAGCTGCTCCCCACATGCTGCCAGGCGTGAAAACCAGGTCAAGATCCAAGCGAAGAAGGTCAGGATCTGACCAAAATGAGTTGGGGTCCAACTGTCCTGAGGAGTGACTGCNCACCAGCCCTCCCACATTGGGCTCTGGACCCTCACCAACCCCCCCACATTGGGCTCTGGACCCTCACCAGCCCTCCCACATCGGGCTTTGGACCTTCACCAACCCCCCCCCACACGGGGCTCTGGCCCCTCACCAGCCCCTGTGGTGGGTTGTAGACCCTTATGCGCCCCCCACATCGGGCTCTGGACCCCCACCAGCCCCCGTGTTGGACTCTGGACCAGCACCTGCATTGGGCTCCAGCCCTGCAAGATCCTCCATGGGTACAAGATGCTGGACAGAGGAAACAAGCAGCTCACGGACCTGGGCACTGCACTTCACCACCCTCCTCCCTTCTCATGGGACCCCAGAGCTGCTCCCCACCCTCCCCCTTTCTCATGGGACCCCAGAGCTGCTCCCCACATGCTGCCAGGCGTGAAAACCAGGTCAAGATCCAAGCGAAGAAGGTCAGGATCTGACCAAAATGAGTTGGGGTCCAACTGTCCTGAGGAGTGACTGCACCCCTACCACAGCCAGGCTCACCCAGCCCCCCCCAAGGGGGGGGAGGTGCCCAAATAAATGTACATAACCCCAGCACCACACCAACCCTGGGGGTGTCACTTGTCCCCCATCTCCTTATCATCAGGTTGNATATATATAGGCACAGAAAGCCTCCCAGTGCTTCCCAACCAGCCACTTCTGGTCCTTACTGGGGGGGAGGAGGGAGGAATCAGAAAAAAAAAACCCAAAGAAGCCAAGTGGAGGGAGACCAAGGTGCTGGCTGCCACACAAGGACATGGACACAAGGACACGGCCACTCAACTCCCCCTAACACACACACACCTCCCCCAAGCCATGTCCCACACCCCAGGAGGCAACAATTCATCCCGGGGTGGGGGGGAGTTGGTTCAGCTCCCCCTACCGAAGTCCCCTCTCCTGGGGAGGAAAGCGAGGGGAAAGCAGCAATAGAGGCTGAAGCCAGCAAACATCGAGGGGGGGAGGTCCTGAGGTGACCCCTACCACCCCCCAAACCCTGCCGGCGTGGTGGGGACAAGCCGAGGAGCAGCAGCAGCAGCTTGTCCCCCAGAACTGCAGCCCCTGGGACCTGCTGAGATCATGAGGAGAAGGTTGAGGGGAGGTGGGGGGGGAGGTTGTTTTTTGTCTCTTCACCCTCGGCGGGGCTGGGGGCAAGGGGAGGGTCTAGTCGAAGCCGTGCCAGTCGCTCTGCTCCGAGTCGTACTCCAGCTCGGCGCCCACGCAGCGCACCCCGTCCAGCAGCATCGGCGTGCCGTGGTGTCGGTCTGCGGGACATCAGGGGACAGTGACGGCAGGGCCACCACGCCTGGCCCGAGGCTGCCCCCTCCCGGGGCTCGTTTCACCGTTTGGAGAGCCTCTGCGCCGGTGCTTGCCCTCCCTCCCACGCCACCCACACGAGGGATGGTGGCACCCAGCAGACGTTGGCACCCTGTGACCCCCCGGTCAGCAGCTGCTGCCCTTGCAGAGTTCAGCCCCCTCAGATGCCAAGGCTCAGGTGCTGCAGCCCTCGAGGTGCCGGGACACAGGAAGGTGGGCAGGGTGGTGCTGGCAGGGTGGAGCAGGACCGGGGGGAGGCACAGGGAGCATCCCTGGCTCTCCAGAAGCAGCAGAAGGCAGCAGCAGGTCTGCAGCCAGGACTGCCAGAGCTCCCTGTTGCTGGCTGTGCTGGGAAGGAATTGCTGCTCCAAATCCAAGCAGCTGGCTAAGACCCCCACCCACCCTGCTGCCCACTGGCACTGGCAGACCCTTACCCATGACACGGGCTTGAACCACGACCTTGACTGAGGCACCTTCGCTGGTCTCACTGGCCAGGACCATCTCCTCCTTCAGGACACCCTCCCTGTGTGCTGTGTACTCACACTTCACGCTGTAACCTGGGGACAGAGACAACCTGAGAGCTGGGTTTCAGCTGCCTCCACCCTTCCTGCCTTGCCTGCACCTCCAGCAATGCCAGCACAAGCCCTGCTGGGCTCCCTCCCATCCTGTGCCTCAGTTTCCCTACCTGGGAGGAAGAGAGAAGGATGCTGAGCCCTGGTGAAGCAAAAAACAGTAACTCTGTGGAGATGCAGTGGAGCTTCCCAGCACTGACCTGAAGACAACCTCAGCTGCTCCTCACAAGATTTGTGCCCGAGACCCTTCCCCAGCTTCACTGCCCTTCTCTGGACACACTCCAGCACCTCCATGTCCTTCTTGGAGTGAGTGGCCCAAAATTGCCAGGTGTTGCTCCTTGCAGGGCAGAAGGGACATGGAAAGACCTCCCAGAGCCTCCAGCTCGGTGGGGGTGAAGGTTGACTCTGGCCTCATGTGTTCCCCACCAGTGTAGGGACAGAGCTGGCAGGGCTGGGGGAGGTGACTGCTTTTGATGTGAAGAAAAAAGCTCAATGTATAAATAAAGGAGAGGCAGAAGGTGGAATCAGCTCACACAGCCTCCAGGTCGAAGCCCTCTTCAGCAGAGGGCTCAGGAGCTGGAGGGGAGCAGGGGCAGGAGCCCAAGGGGAGCTCAAGGCTGGGAAATGCTTTTCTGTGCTCAGATCTGGCAGCTCCACCTGCAGCGGGGATGAAAGGTTGTACCTTGCAGCCAGGAAAAGGAAGTTCTGAGCTCCTTATCTCCAACCCACGCTCACCTGGGGCCCTTCTGTCGCTGTGTCTGTGCCAGATCACAGCCCCAGTCACCAGCCCTGCCTTGGCTGTCACCACAGCCAGGAGCCTGGCACTGTGTTCTGCCCAGGCTGGGCAACCCCAGGGCTGGATTTGGCCCACGGCCCGGCAGACCTGGCAAGCTCCATCCCTGCCTGCAGCTGAAGATGTGGGAAGCAGAGCCTTGAGGGGAGCCTCACCTGGCACCAGGACCCCAAGGACCTTGGGGGCAGACAATACTGTAAGGCATCAGCCTCCTCTGGGTGCCATTGGAGCTGCTTAGGGTCCCCACAGGGCTCCTTTCCCCAATGCCTGGCCCCATGCCCAGGCTGAGGTGCCAGCCTGAGGTGGGAGGCTTCAAGGAAACAAAGCTTAAGTGCTTTGCTGGGCCAGGGCCAGCGGCAGCGCGGGAAGAACCACAGCCTGTCCCTGCCAGCCACTGCCTCATTGCTGGGAGGGAACATGTCCCTGCCAGCCACTGCCCTGCTCCTGGGAGGGGACATGTCCCTGCCAGCCACTGCCCTGCTCCTGGGAGGGGACACAGGCAAGCCACAGCCCCACTGAACCAGAAGGGACAGGCAGCCAGGAACAGCATCCACCAGCTGCTCGTCAACTACTGGAGCTGCTGGCACAGGACCAAGGTGCCCCAAGGCACTCTGCAGCCTACTGTGTGGATCCTGTGTCCCCAAGATGGGTGTCACCAAGCTGAGGGTGACACTCAGCTGGCCCAGCCACCCTGCACAGCCTCACTCCTCTCCACGGACATGCCAGCGGCAGACCAACCCTGGACCAGGGGCTGGTGTTTTTTGAAGCAACCTCTGGCCCCATCCTTGTCCCTATCTCCACCTTCTTGGGGTCTCTGCTCCACCCACAGCTGCTCTCTACCTTCCACTTCCCAGACTCAGCTGAAGCCAGCAGCAGATTGAGGCAAATTGGAGCATTTAAGGATGAATTATGGAGGGACATGGGACTGGAACTACAAACGTGGGGCTGGGCACAGGCTGAGACCAAAGGATGGGGCAGGATGGACCAAGCAAGACCAAGGGCTGGGGCAACTGGGAGGGAAAGAGGGAAAAGCATCCAGCAAGACTCCCAGCATTGACTCCAAGGGGGTCCCAGTACAGACTGGATTGGGGCTGAGCTGCCATGACATGGCACAGACCACAGGCCCAAGCTGCCTCTGCTTCTGTTTCAGGATGTTCTTCTCCAAGACAGGAGATTTAGCAGACAGCTGGAGGCAGACAGTGAGGTGACCCCCCCTCAGCTCCAGCCTCTTCTTCAGGCAGCCCCTCGGTGTGGGCAAGGAGCAGACAGAGCCAGAGCTAAAAATACCAAACATGTCTGGGCTCTGAGACACCACAAAAGCTGCTCCTAGAGCGGGCAGGGCAGGGCTGGGCATCTCCAGGGAGGTGTGGTGGAAGCACAGATCCCTGCTTTGTGAGGCAAAGCTCTCTGAGGCAGAGCTGCTGGGGTGGGGACCAAAGTAAACCTCATCAGTAGTGGCTGCAGCAAGACTTGTCCCCAAAGCCCAGTGGGATGGGGACAGCCTGGTCAGCCTGCTGTGCTCAGGGGGAAGGATGAGACTCATGGAATCACTTAGGTTACAAAAGACCTCCAAGAGCATCATACTCAACCCCTAACCCAGCACTGCCAGGGCACCACTGAACCATGGCACTCAGCACCACACCTACACAGCTTTGAAACCACCCCAGGGATGGGAACTCCATCACTGCCCTGGGCGGCCTGGGCCAAGCCTTGACAACCCTTTCCACAAAGAAATTGTTCCTCATGTCTAACCTAAACCTCCCCTGGGGCAACTTGAGGCTGTTTCTCCTTGTCCTACCACTTGTTCCTTAGGAGATGAGACCAGCCCCCCCTCAGCCTCCTTTCCTCCAGGCTGAACAACCCCAGCTCCCTCAGCTGCTCTTCACAAGATTTGTGCTCCAGACCCTTCCCCCGCTTCATTGCCCTTCCCTGGACACACTCCAGCAACTCAATGTCTTTCTTGGATTGAGGAGCCCAAAACTGAGCCCAAGGTCTGAGGTGTGGTCTCATCAGTGCCCAGTGGAGCAGGATGATCCCTGCCCCATGCCCACTGGCCACACTATTGCTGACACAAGCCAGGCTCCAGGTTTGGAAACCACTTTGGAGGACACTCACCTCTTGAGGCCACATCATCCCCACAGTAAAATCCATCCCTGGGGGCTGCCAGGGGGCTCTGGGCTCTCCAACCAAGAGGAATCATCCCCCATGCCCAGCAAGGGCTCAGCCCAGGACCAGGGGGGCTGCCAGCTGCTTCCCACCCCACAGAATCACTTGGTTCATGCTCCCCACGTGGCCCAGCGTGAACCAGATCCCCCTTGACACCCCTCAAGGGCACTTAGGGAGGGCACCTTAGGGTCTGGCACCTACCCCGGGCACCCACGGGGTATACCCAGTGGTGGGAAGTGCCCACCTCACAGGGTGGAAGCATGGGGAGGGGCTGGGAGCCAGCACAGCAACCACTGTGGGGACAAAGCAGGCACAAAGAGGGGGGCACATCTTACCTTCTGGCACGGGGGTGACGCTGGTGACTCGGAGGTTGGGGTTGGGGAGGGGGGCAGCACAGATGTCCTTCCCCAGCCTCTGCACCAGGGGCAGGAGGAAGCTGATCTCATACTTGTGGAGGATCTTCAGGAATCCCACCTGCAGGGGGAGGAGGGGGAACACTCAGTGGGAGTCAAAACCATGCCTCAGGTGGGCACTGAGCCACATGGTGCTGCTCCCGTGCTGCCATCAGCTCATCCCACCCCAGAGGCAGGGACTCACCAGGCACCCGAGAACGCATCAGGGAGGTGAGGGGGCAGCAGCTGCTGGGGGCCATCTCCAAAATAATGAGGGGGAAATGTTAACAAATGCATCTCTTCTGGCTGCAGAAGCAGCCAAAGTGACCAGATTTGGGCAGAGCCCTGGGAACAATGACCCTCGGGTGCTGCAGGAGCACAGAACACTCTTCCCAGCCTTTGGCTGCTGCTCCTGCTCTCCAGAAGCCAAGATGATTCCCAGAGCATGTCTGCAAATGTCATTGTGTCCACTGCCATGATGGAAAGCAGAAGTCTCTGGGAGCTGGCTGCCTCCACAGCAGGATCTGTCTCCATCCAGCTCAGAAAAAGCCATTTTGGGATGGGAGCAGCCAGATGCAGAGAGCCCAGAGCAGAGCCAGGAGCTGACCTGACCAAGAGGACAATCCCCTTCCTGGGGCTGAGCTGCTGCCTCTGCCCTGCACACAGGCTGCAGGCTGCACCTCAGCCACCACAGAAACACAAGACACACACACACACACACACACACACACACACACACATATATATATATATATATATGAGAAGAGAGGTTGGACACAGATGATCCTTGAGGTCCTTCCAACCTGGGATTCCACCGTTCCAGCCATGCACACTCAGACATAAAATCTATGTCCTGTGCTTGCACATTCCTGGCCACAAGCAGCTCCAAGGCATCATTGCAACACAGGAGCTAGCAGAAAGGAAAATCATGGAACCATGGAATCATTTGGGTTGGAAAAGGTCTTTAGGATCAAGTCCAACCCTTAGCTCAGCACTGCCAGAGCAACACTGAACCACAGCCCTCAGCACCACCTCTCCACAGTTTTGAAACCCCTCCAGGGATGGGGACTCCACCACTGCCCTGGGGCAGCCTCAGCCAGCCCTTGCCAACCCTCAAGGGGAAGAAATTGTTCCCCATGTCCAAGCTAAACCTTCCCTGGCACAACTTGAGACTGTTTTCTCTCATCCCATCACTTGTTCCTTGAGATCCACACCTGGCTCCAACCTCAACACAAGGGGCAACTTCTTTGCTGGAAGGGTCCCAGAGCCCTGGCACAGGCTGCCCAGAGAGGTTGTGGAGTCTCCTTCTGTGGAGCCTTTCCAGGCCTGTCTGAAATGTGTTCCTGTGTGCCCTGAGCTAGATTGTCTGGTCCTGCTCTGGCAGGGGAGTTGGACTGGATGAGCTCTTTGGGTTCCTTCCAACCCCTGACATCCTGTAAGCCTTTCAGGTCACAGGGTTCTCAGGATGATGGAAAGTGAAAGGATCCATTTTTGTGTCACAGAATCCCAAGCACAGTGGGGGTTGGAAATGACCTCTGAAGATCATCACATCCAACCTCCCCTGCTAAAGCAGAGGCACCCACAGCAGCTTGCCCAGGATCACAATGTCCAGGCAGATTTGGAACCTCTCCAAGGAGACTCCACAACCTTTCTGGGCAGCCTGCTCCAGGAGAACCCTCACAGCAAAGGAGAATGCTTTTGGGAAAGAAAATGTTCCTCATGCCCAACTTAAGGCCACAGAAAGATCATAGAATCATAGAATGGTAAGGTTGGAAGGGACCTCAAGGATCATCCAGTTCCAACCCCCTGCCATAGGCAGGGACACCTCCCACTAGCACAGGTCACTCAAGGCCTTGTCCAACCTGGCCTTGAACACCTCCAGGGAGGTTGTGGAGCACAGAATC
>WBNM01015979.1:11423-24407 GCA_013399055.1 Ramphastos sulfuratus | reverse complement strand
CCTCCTGTCGGCGCTCGGGGGGGGGGGGGGGGGGGGGGGGGGGGCGCGCCTCAGAGCACTCTGCAACGCCACAGCAACCCCACTGCTCTCCCAGGAGGGTGCTTCTTGGGTGTTGGGACGGAGGAGCTGGCATTGTACTGGGTGAAATGGGCGCTCAAGCAGCTCCAGGCAGAGGATCTGCTCCTCTGGGTCACTGTAAGGTGCTCACCTTGCACCTAGACCCTGGTGCCAACCTGCTGCATGGGGGCAAGGAGTCGTGGGATGGGGCCAGCAGCTCACACTCAGGTCTGCAAACCCACCAGGATGAGATAGGAGGTGTCATTAAAGATGGCTCCCTGTCCTCACTGTCATCACTGTCAGCCCTGGCATGGTTAGGTAGCCACCATCAAGCCTGAACTCATGCCAGCAGCCTCCCACAGCCACAGGGACCCCAAACTGTTGGATCTGGCCCCACAAACACTGCACAGATCCAGACAGCAGCAAGACAGGCTGGGGGGACCCCCTGAGCTGGCCCTAAAATTGTCCCCCTGGCTGGCAGAGGTTAGATGCAACCATGAGAAGCAGATGGTAAAGGGGCAAATCCAGAGCCAAGTACCCAGATGCCCTCAGGAGCATCACAGCTGCCCATGGGGAAGGATCTGGGTTCTTGGGGTGCTCCCAGGACCTGCCCCAATATGCCAGGGAGATAACAGGGCCAGAACTCCCTCCCCCCAAACCTGAGAACTGGAATGGAGATGAAGCAATGCCCAGAGGGGCAGCAAGGGGAAGCTCCCTGGAGCTGCTGCCCATAGCTCAGGGGGCCACAACCAGGCAGCTCTAGGGAGGTCCACCTGCTCCGCAGAGCCACAAGCACAGACCCAGCCCCACTGCTGGCTGCAGGGCCAGGCCAAGGCCGCAAGAGGACCCCCTTCCTGGTCCTCCAGGTGCCCACCTTGACGAGGAAGCTGCCATCCTTGTCCTGTGTCACCATCACGGCCGAGTCGTGGAGCTTCTCGTCGAAGTGGACGTGGCCGTGGGCCCCCTCGGCCAGCTGGCTGGGGGCGAAGCGCACAGCACCCCCCTTGGCCTTGCTGCCTGCTGGAGAGGAGAGGACAGAGCCCAGGTGTCACATCCTGCCCACCTGGCACAAGGCCCCTCTGTCCCCAGCCCGTGTCACTCTGCATGCCCCAGCGCAGGACCACAGCTGGAGCGCTGCTGGTCGCAGAGGTCCCCAGTTTCCCCCTCCTCTCATTGCCGGGAAGTGGCAGAGGGGACACTGGTGACCAGCAGCCACAGAGAGCCTTCCAAGCAGGGGGGAGTGCATGGGGACCTGCCACCAGATGATGTTCAGAGGGTCCCATCTGTCCTCGGGGCTCAGCAGTGTGTGCTCGCTCTTGGCACAGCAGAGCAGGGCGAGTGGAGACAGGGGCTGGGCTGGGGACAGCACAGGGATAAGGACAAGGGCAAGGACAGCTTCCCACATGGCCCAGGGTGCTGGGCAGGGCTCCAGGGCTGTCCCGGGGTGTCAGGCAGGGCTCCAAGGCTGTCCCAGGGTGCCAGGCAGCGCTCCAAGGCTGTCCCAGGGTGCCGGGCAGGGCTCCAAGCCTTGCTGGCATGTTGCAGAGCAAACCCCAGAGAAACCCAAATGTGCCACTGCCCTGCAAGGACAGGCACCTGCCTGGGGGCACCAAGGTCCCCATGGGTGGTGGGAGCCCACGCAGAGGCAGAAACAGCGTGGGTGTTTTCACGAGCATCTTTGCAATCAGCTCTCTGTG
Organism: Ramphastos sulfuratus; assembly: GCA_013399055.1. Lineage (NCBI taxonomy): Eukaryota > Metazoa > Chordata > Aves > Piciformes > Ramphastidae > Ramphastos > Ramphastos sulfuratus. Next base: position 22,653 of record WBNM01015979.1, on the reverse strand, counting down.
GGCTTCCAGGGAAAATCAGCCTCTCGCCGAGGCACAGAATCGCCTGCTTGGAGAAGACCTCGAGAACACTGAGTCCGACCACAACCTAACATCTCCCTGCACACAGCTGTCAGAACATGCCCCTGACATCTGCCAAACCCCTCCAGAGATGGGGACTCCACCACTGCCCTGGGCAGCCTGATCCAGTGCCTGAGGACCCTTTCAGTGAAGAAATTGTTCCTTGTGTCCAACCTAACTCTCTCCTGGTGCAACTGGAGGGCATTTTCCTCTCATCCTGTTGCATGTTCCTTGGGAGAAGAGGCCAAACCCTACCTGGCTCCAACCTCCTTTCAGGCAGCTGCAGAGAGCCAGAAGGTCTCCGCTCAGCCTCCTTTTCTCCAGGCTGAATACCCTAGGGCCCCCCAGCTGCCCCTCACAAGCCTTTGTGCCCTAAACCCTCCACCAGTCTCGTTGCCCTGTTCTGGAGGCGCTCCAGCACCTCAACGTCCTCTCCTCCTGGGTGCAGCCCAGGAAAGCCCCAGTCTGGTGGCCGATGGCATCCATCTGGCAGCAGCCGGGAGCAGCCTGCTGCCGCCTCCTCCTCACAGAAAGGCCTCTTTGTGCCAGGCTGGGCACACCAGGATGGCATAACTGGGCATTGTTCGGCCAGGGCGGCTCGGCACGGATCCCTGCCCCACACGCAGCATGGAGAAAGAGGCTGGGCAAGGGGATGCAGGTGGGACCCTCCTCACCAAAACACAAGCAGCTCCCAGCAGCCCCCCTCTAGCGTGGGGCACAGCCCCACAGAGCCCTTATAGGTGCACCAGGGTAGGGTGAGCCCAGGGACATGCATGGATCCTGCACACCGGCTGGGAGCTGTGGTGCCTGGCAAAGGCCAGCCTGTGGTTGCCACTGGAGGAGCCAAATCCTGACCACTGCCGGGAGATGGGTGAGGGAAATCCCAAACGTGCCCAGCAGACCCTCAGAGTGATGTATGTGGAGACCTTCAGGAGAGAAGGAGGTCAAAGGAAGGGAAGGTGGCAGCCAGGCTCTGCGGGCAGCTGTCCCAGGAAGCAGCTGCCCCGGGAATGGGGTCACCCCCTGGCACACATCCCAGTGACCCTGGGAAGGCTGCACTGTGCCATGACCCCATCCCAGCTCCCACAGAGCAGGGTGGAAGGGGCATGAAAACCTCATTGTGGGCTAAATGAGTGTCCTGCATGCACCCAGCAGCAGGGGAGGCACAGGCAGGGGTACGGGCAGCAAATCATAGAATCATAGAATCAGTCAGGGTTGGAAGGGATCGCAAGGATCATCCAGTTCCAATCCCCCTGTCATGGGCAGGGACACCTCACACTGAGCCAAAGCCTCATCCAGCCTGGCCTTAAACACCTCCAGGGATCAGGCTTCTACCACCTCCCTAGGCAGCCCCTTCCAGGGTCTCACCACCCTCATGCTGAAGAACCCAGAGCTGCTGTGGTTCATCTCGAGTCCCACCACAGTCACAGCAGGAGGGTCACCAGGACCTGTCAGATCCCGTGCAGTCGGTGTGCCAGCAGCCAGACTGGTGCCACACTCTCCAGCCACCTAAGGGGTGTGTTTGAGGTTCCAAACAGCACCTTATGGCAATGAGGGTCAGACCCACGCTCCACCGTGGGGGCCATAGTTGAGGGGGAGGGAGGGGGGCGGGGGGGCACCTGCCTTGTGTGTCTCAGCAACAATCACAAGCCCTGGAAGCAGATGCCACCTTCGGAGCCACCACACACACGCCAAAACGAGGGTATCGCCCCCCCAGTGAAGGCACAGCTGAGAGCAGAGACGCACCTGGGGAGCCCAAGGGTACCCAAAAACAATGCTACACACACACACAGTCCCCAGCTCCTCTCTTCCACACTGCTGGGCACAAGGCAGCCCAGAGTTGGCAACCAGCCTGTCCTTTGGCATTGCCACCGTGGGACCACTCGCCTGGCCCTGATGCCAGCAGGGAAGCCGGAGGATGCTTCAGCAGCGGCTGGAGGAAGGAGCCCCCAGCATGGAGCTGTCCCACATCCCCCCGGCAGCGGAGAAGGAGCCGCCGAGGCCAGACCCGTGGCCGGACACACAAAGGGAGACACAATCACGCCCAGCAGCAGCACAAAGAGTCTCCTCCGTCTTTGTCTCGGCGCGGCGGAGAGCCGGGAGCTGCTGCCGCAGGGCACCTCGGGCCAGCAGCCTTTCGGGGTCCCCTCCTGGGCACAAACAAAGCCTGGCACAGCCAGAACCTTTTGGAGTTCGCTCCCAGCGCAGACAAAGCCCAGCACTGACAGAGCCTTTCAAGGTTCCCTCCCAGCGCCAAAAAAAGCACCCAGCTCCGTCAGCCCAGCGCTGCCAGAGCCTTGTGGGGGCTCCTCCCAGCACAAAGTACCTAGGTCCCCAAGCCTGGCACTGTCAAAGTCTTTTGGGGTCCCCTCTCCAGGAGCCTGGCATTGCCAGAGCCTTTCCAGGAGGCAGATGAGGTCCGGAAGGGGCCAGAAGCACCCCAGCAGCACCCAGAGCCTCCGGTGCCAGGGCTTGCATCTATCACCACAGTGGCAATCGTGGCTAAGCAGTGCCAACAGCACCCCACCAGAGCCCCCACTCCTCCACAAGTTCCCTCTAGGAGTGCTCACTGGCAACCTGCAGCAGAAAAACAGCAGCTAAGTCCCCCACAGCCCTGTCCCCACGCTGCAGGCTCCATAGCTCGACTGCTCCCTGGGCACAGAGCAGGCAGCTCCATGCAGCCTTTGTATCCCTGGCCGTGGGTAGAGAGACCCCCAGAAGGGCTAGGGGAACCCCCCAGCAGGGACACAGGACCCTCCAGAAGGGTCACAGGCAGAGGGAACCCTCCAGCAGGGACATAGGACCCCCCTGGTGGGGCCATGTGCAGAAAGAACCTCCAAGCAGGAGGACAGGAGCCCCCAGCAGGACCATGGGCAAAGGGAACCCCCTTTCAAGGCCATGAGAACCTCCCCAGCAGGGCCATGGGCAGAGGGACTTCCTCAGCAGGATCACAAGCAGAGAGCCTTTACCAGGAAGGAGCATCAAAAGTGCAGCCTGGCCCCACACCACAGCAAGGAGCCAAGAAGGGGGCAAGAAGGGGTGGGCAAGCAGAAGGGGGATGCCAGGAACTCACCCTTGCTGGCCGTAGCCATGTGTCCCTCCAGCGGTTGTCCTTGTGGGAAACTTCAAAGGCAGGGGCAGGAGGCCATCGTCCGGGGCCACCGGAGCTGGGGAGGGAAGGGGCAGGGTTAGGCAGGGCAGGCAGAGCCCAGGAGGGCAACCGCTGGCTCCGGCTGGGTGCCAGGGCCAGCCGAGCGCCCCGGACGTGGCGGCACCGTGCGGCTGCGACTCCAGCACTGCTCCGGTACAGACCGACCAGGGAGGAGCCTGCCGGCAGCTCCTCGCCTTTGGGCAGCGGTAGGCAACATGCCAGGGCTTGCGCCCAGCACCACACCGAGCTGTGGTGGGCACAGGCAGGGCAGGATGGACAAGAGCCCCTCTGCCCGCTCCACCATGAGACCCGGCCAGCCCCGGTTCCTGCTCTGACAGCTCTAAGGGATGCCAGGGAAAGAGGATTTGCACGCAGGACACGACCATCGTGTCTCCTGCAGCAAGCCGAGTGTGCCCTGTGCCTCAGTTTCCCCTCCTGAAAAGACTCCAGCAGCCATCATGCCAAGCCCTAAGCTGGGGGAGTCTTTACTGGCTGCCAGCAATAGCCCAGACCCCCTCGAACCCCTTTGCCCAGGCTCGATCTTGACTGTGCCCCCCACCAAGGAAAACAAGGGCCCCCTCCCAGCATCCTCAGCCTCAGGGGTGGGGAACCACTGGAGCTGGACTGGGGGTGAGAGGGTTCACCTTCCACCTGTGGCTTTGGCATCTGACACCCCAAAGATCCCTTTGATGGAAGCTGAGGTTTAAACCTCCACCCTGGGGCTCACCCAGACCCAGAGGAGTTTTTTTTTTGGGGGGGGGGGCGGAGGAGCAAAACGAGGTGGTAACACCTACGGGCACCTGGTCCCACCACTGGCGACCCTAATTCCATCACCAAGCCTCCAAGAAACGCAGCGGCAGGAGGTAGGTGCCCAAAACAGCCCTGTCAGCAGCCCAGCCTGCCGAGCACAGGGAAAATCATGGCAAGAAGCATCAACAGCTTCAGCTTTGGGGAAAACAGCATAAAAAGCAGCCAAGCTGAAAGGACGAGGAGCCTCTGCAGCAGACAGGCGGTGACGGACCCTTGCCACGGCCCCCATACCCTGGGTGCTGCTACCCAAAGAAGAGATGATCCAGCCTGGAAAAGATGCCAGGATCTTGGGATGCTTCAAGAGATGTGCTGGGAACACCGAAACGCGTCCACGGGAAGCAGGAGGAGATCCCGTGTCGGGGCGCGGATCCCCAAGGAGAGTCGCGGCAGGGGGCACTGCCCGAGTGGCTCCCAAGCTGAGGGAAAGAGTGGGAACAGTTCGAAGATCAGGGTGGGCACCAGCAGAGGTGAACGGGAGGCCCATGGGCTACCCGTGTCCTTGAGGGGGTCAAGACACCTTCTTCGTCTGCAGCCCCAGTGGTGGTGAGCACGCCACGGATCCCATCAACAGCCCCACGCCAGCACCGCGAGTGGTGGGTCCCCAGCGCTCAGCCCATTCCCGAGGCTCCCCAGCACCCCGAGGTGAGGAGCGATAAGGAGGCAGCGACAGTGCTGCTGCCTGCCTCTGCCCCCCCCCCACACACACACACCTCCTCTCCCCGAACAGCACTGGATGGCCCCAATCTGCCGGCGCCATCACCCGCGTGGCCCCGGTCCTCGTCACGCGTGGGTGTGGGGGTCCCCCTCCCTCCTCCTTGTTTTCAATCCCCGTCCCGGTCCTGCAAGAGGGGACGCGGGGATGGACTCCCACACCCCTGCTCCAGCAACTGGCCCGAGCGGGCAAGCATCCTGCTCCAACCCACTGGGACACCGAGAAACCGGAGATCCCCGCGGGACGGTTATGCCGAAACGGGGCAACGATCCCCCGCAGTCCCCGAGAAGGGGCAAGCCAGAGGACGGGTGTCCCTCCGGGGTGTCCCCTCGGGGCGTCCCTCCCCGGCTTCGGCCCCTCCATGGCTCCCCTCGTCACTCCCTCACTCACCCGGGCCAATGCGTCCCGGTCGCCGTCGCCGCCGCGCTCCCCGCTTCCCACTACCGGGACACGCCTCCCTTCCCTCCCATTGGTCAAGACACACCCCCCTCCCGCCCCATTGGCCCGGTCCTTCAGGGGTCACGCCTTCCGACCCCGCCCATCTCGACAGCACCTCTCTGCGTGGGGCGGGCGTCCTCCGGAGGGGCGGAGATTGCCGCCAAGGGGCGCGGCCAAAGCCTGAGGCAGCCAATAGCGGGCGGGCGCGCACGGCTAAAGGGCGCCACGTGTGGGCAAGGGGTGCATTGCACGGCGAAGCGAACCCGGGGCCCCCCCACCACAGCCGACCCCCTGGGCGAGCCGGTTGCCCTGGCAACCTGTTATTGATCAGGTTTTGGTGTTCGGCCCCAGATTTCCAAGTCTGGCCGAGCTGTGACACACCTCGGGTCGGGCTGGGGCCTCGGCCGGCGTTTGGAGACAGCAAAGTGAGAGAAATCCTCCTCAATCATAATTTTCTGGTTATTTAAGGGGAAAAAAAACCAACACAGCAGAAAAACTCACGCTAAAAAGGGGTTCAGGAAGAGGTGTCCCCCGGGAGCGGGAGCCTGCGTATCCCTTTGCCAGTGGGACACAACACAGGGAAGGGTCATCTCCCTCCAAGGGGACAGCAAGCGATGGAGGGAAGCAGGAGTCAGGGAGTGGAGGGTGGGAAAGGCGACTGGGGCAGGTCCCACCGGGAGAACGCCACTGGGTCCCTTCCGTAGAACACGTCCACCCGCCTGAGAATAACCAGGGGGGAGACAGCAGGGACCCTTAGGCAGCCAGGAGCTGTCTCCATGGGGAGCACGGTCAAGGGGGAGCAAGCAAGGCTGTGTCACACCAACAAGGACACAGGACACGGGACATGGGACAATCCAGGTTCTAGGTTGACCCCCCCAGCTTGTCTTGTATCCTCCACCAGGCTCCAGCCGCAGCCTCCAGATGCCAGAACGCTTAAAACGCCAGGATTTTGTTCCCAGGCTTCCAGTCCCAGCTGCAGTGTCATCTCCAGCACACGGCTCAGCCCCTCTGCCAGGACACGCCTTGGAAAAAACATCTGCTTTTGACCCTAAAAAGGCCACAGGTGACCTTGGTGAGGTGACAGTCACAAGCATGTGGGCAGTGCCAGGTTGAGACCCAGCCCAGATGTCCCCAAGGAGGTCTGCATGCCCAGGCATGGATTTTCTCAGAGATTACAAAAAAAAAAAAAAAACAAAAAAAAAACCCACAAAGAGATTTGAGTAAGAGATTAAATTCCAGCATCTGCCAGCACAACATCTTCCCCAGCCTGGGCAGCTGAGCAGTGTCACCACGCTGGCACCAACAGCAGTCCCTGAGGTGGGCACAACGCCCCTGTTTCTGCATCTGCCACCTCTGGCTTTTGGTCCTTGAGAGTCCATCCTGTGAACTGGGGCAACTGAGAGGCACTGGGATGGCTCCTTCCAGCTCAGCAGGAGGTCACACGGGTGGGAGAGGTGGGGTTGGCAGTGGGGGGGGGTCCACTTGCTACTGGTGGCACTGGGCTTGTTGGAGCCGCCGGCTGAGGTCATCTATCCGCACGTTCTTGAGCTGCAGCAACTGCTCCAACCTCGCCACCTTCAGCTGCAGGATCTGAAAGGAGACCCCCAGGCCCCTGAGATGGGTTTTGGAGCTCATCCATCCACCCTAGAGAGGTTCTGTGGGGAGCAAGGAGGGTCTGCATGACATGGGTGGTGGCAGAGTGAAGGATGGGGAATGCAGAGCCAGGCTGATGTGGCTGCTGAGCAGCATTGCTGTCTAACCACAGGAGAAACTGAGGTAGGAGAGCACCAACGTCAGGTTTGGGGTCCCTCTTCCAGCTCCCATAATCAGTGCTTTCCCAAAACACAGCCCAGGAATCCCAGCTCCCCACCAGGACCTGGTAACAACCCTTTCCATCCCAGATACCCCACAGCATTCCTTCCACTCTTCCAAAATTATCCATCTGAGAGGTTTTCCACCAGAAAAGGCTCAGTTTTAGGCAGCCCAGAGCCAAAGCTTAATGAAGCCCTTGTTTCACAACCACCCACTTCACAGGGGCAAATTTGGGGTGCTCAGAGCCTGTCTTGCACCCCAGGATGGTCCAAAGACCATATGGAGAAGGTTCATGCCAGAGTGCCACCAGAACACATTACACAGACAGAAGTAGCCCTGGAGATTGATGTCACTGAGCAAATGCTTCTTCAGATGCCAACTGCCTTCACTGAGGAGGTGAAGGGAGTGTGTCCCTGCCTTGGGGACAGTGTTTGGCCATGGTGAGGGAGCCTGGGCTCACCTGGATGGTCTCCCGTGCCAGAAGCAGGGCCTCCTCCCTGTCTGCCAGCTGCAGGTGGACATCAGCATCCCCTGGAGGAGGTTGCACATAACCATGTGCAAACTTTTTCACCCTGGACCAAGAAAGGAGACACTGAGACAACAACTGACCCCTCCAGCAATGCTGCCTGTAGCCCATGGAGCTGTACAGCCCATGGGGCTCACACGCAACCAGTTCCTCCATGTCCTGACACACACATGGCACAGAGGAAACCCGTGGGGATCCCCTGAGCTCCATCCCTTGAGAAACTCCCAGAAGGGGCATGTCACTCTTACCCTGCAGCCCTGGCAGACTCCTGGGCACAGTCTCCTCCCGAGCCAGCCTTCGCCTTGCAGAAGCCTGTGAAAGGCAGCAGTTAGCCACAACCTGTCCAAACAGCTCTGCCTACCCCCTCCACAGGGATACCCCCTCCTGGCAGTGTCCCTTGTCCCCCCAGTGCTGGTCAGGCTCATCATTTGGGTGGCCCAGCACCAGACAGGGCTCTCTGTGCCCCCTCCAAGGGACCAGTGAGATCACAGTTTGGGGTTTGGACTCAAGGAACCCACAGCACAGCCAAGGTGGGTCCCTCCTGCCCAATGTACCTGTCTCCAGGTAGCTGACCTCTTCCTGTCCACCTAAATCCTGCATGGAGAAGAAAGAAAACACCCCTCAGGCCTGGCCACGAGCTGTGGGTCACTCACCATCTGCCTCAGTTCAGGCCACAGCCACAGCCCTTCCTGTAGCAAACTCCTCTTCCAGAGTCACTGGTAGGGACATCCAGGGCCAAGCCAAGGCTGCAAAGCGAATCCATGGTGGCACATGGTCGCCCTCTGAGGCCTTGCCACCCAAGTGGTTCCCAGTGGGGTGTTCCTAACCCAGCTCTGCTCACACAAAGGACTGCCCTGCCTCAGAACTCCCCACAGTGCTTCCCCATGGAGCTGCAGACAGGAAGATCATTGAATCACAGAACTGGTTTGCTTGGAAGAGATCTTTAAGGTCATCAAGTCCAACCACTAGCACAGCACTGCCAGGTCACCACTAAACCTTGTCCCTCAGCACCATATTTACATAGCTCTGAAAACCATGCAGGGATAGAGACTCCACCAGGGCACCAGGGCCCAACACAGGGGGACAGTCGATGCCCAAGTTCTGCTGGCCACACTATTGCTGACAGAAGCCAAGATGCTGTTTGCCTTCTTAGCCACCTGGGCACACTGCTGACTGCTGTTCAGCCACCTGCTGACCAGCACCCCCAGGTCCTTTCCCACTGGGCACTTTCCAGTCACTCTTCCCTAAGCCTGGAGCCTCCATGGGGTTATTGTGACCCAATTGCAGGAACCAGCACTTGGCCTTGGTGAATCTCATCCCATTAGCCTTGGTCCACTGTATGGCAGCAAGAATCCCCAGACAGCAGTGGGATCCTCATGATGAGGAGATGGAAGTGCTCAGGGGGACAGAGATGCCCATGAGGACATCTGGAGCTCAATCAATCTCTGTGCTGCTGACCGCTCTGTGCCTCATCCATCCCTGTGCTACTGATCACTACCTGACCTCATCTCCCTCCAGCCCATAGCACACACCTGCAAGCAGGACACGACGCACTGGGTGCTCCTCTTCCCCCAGGCCCTGCTGACCTGGCCTGGGATGGACACCACCTTGCTCTGCTTCTGCTTCTCCTCAATCTTCTGCCGCAGCAGGAGAAGGACCTGCTCCACTGCTCCCGGCCGGCACTGCACCACCTGCCGGACCACATCATCCGGGACAGAGAAGTTCAGCTTGCTCAGCACCTTCCTACAAGATGAGCCAAATGAGCACCCAGGAGGGCAGGGAGCTGGGCACTGCTCTGCCTGCAGCACTCTCAGCAAAGGAGGAGTCCTCCTCAAGTTCAAGCTGCCCCTGGTTTGTGTTGGAACGGACATGTCTCTCCTGTGCTCAGGACTGCAGAGCTGGACCCAGCACTCAGCGCAGTGGAACAGAGGGGCGGAATCCCCTTCCTCCAACTGCTGCCCACACTGCTGGGGAATCAGCCCAGGGCACGGTTGGGTCTGGGCTGTGAGGGCACGGTGCCTGCTCATGTCCAGCTGTGCACCCCCCAGCACCCCCAAGACCTCTGTAGGGCTGCTCTCCAGCCCTTCAGCCCCCAGCCTGGACTGCTGCTGCCCCAGCATTTGGCTTTGCTGAACCTCAGGAAATTCAAACAGTTCCACTTCTCAGGTCCCTGCTGCTCTCCAGGAAGGCCAAACACGGTGCCACTCTGCAGGCCAGCCCAGAGCTCCCAGCATCAGGGGAAGCAGGGGGGTACCTGTTGAGATGGCCCCAGTTGGCAAGCTTCCGCGGCGTGGAGCTGGTGGGCACATAACTGTGCAGCTGCACCATGGCGGGGAAGAAGAACTTCACCACCTCGGCTGTGAGCACTGAGAGAGGAATCATAGAACCATAGAATCAGCCAGGTTGGAAGAGACCTTCAAGCTCACCCAGCCCAACCTAGCTCCCAGCCCCAGCCAATCAACCAGACCATGGCACTAAGTGCCCCAGCCAGGCTTTGCTTGAACACCCCCAGGGATGGGCACTCCACCACCTCCCTGGGCAGCCCATTCCAATGCCAATCACTCTCTCTGTCAAGAACTTCCTCCTAACATCCAGCCTGAACCTGCCCTGGCACAGCTTGAGGCTCTGTCCCCTTGTTCTGTCCCTGAATGCCTGGCAGCAGAGCCCAACCCCAGCTGGCTACAACCTCCCTTCAGGTAGCTGTAGAGAACAATGAGCTCTGCCCTGAGCCTCCTCTTCTGCAGGCTGCACACCCCCAGCTCCCTCAGCCTCTCCTCACAGGGCTGTNCATCAATAAAAATATTGAACAGGATTGGGCTTCCATCCATTGCTCCTTGTCCTATCCCAGCAGCAAGTGAGCAGAGCCTGTTGTCCCCCCCTGACCCCCAGCCCTCAGACAGAAACATTAAATCTCCTCTCAGCCTTCTCTTCTCCAGATTAAGCAGCCCCAGGCCCCTTAGCCTCTCCTGAGAGCAGCACCGGGCCCAGCACTGATCCCTCGAGGACACCACTAGGGACTGGCTGCCAACCGGAGAGAAGGAGCTGGGGACAAAGCCCACCCTGGGACCCCCACCCCGGGACCTCCACCCCGAGCCCTAGCGCCTCCTAGGCGCCGGTGCTGCCGGTCCCAGTCCCACCCCCGTCGCTGAAGTCCCGGGCGATGTTCTTGCGTGGCCGGGACAGGGGCACGGCGTCCAGCCAGCCGTAGAGCTCTCGCAGCTCCGCTCCGCCGCTCTCCATGAGGCCTCCAGCGGCAGGGCCGCGCGTCCGCCGCCATGGCAACGGCAGCGCGAGGCATGCCGGTCCCGCCGCGCCGCCCGGCAACCGCGTAACGGCGGGGAGGGGGGACCCCTGGGGATCGGCCAGTCCAAGTCCCTCCGCTGGAGCAGGGGCTTCAAGGCAGTTCGCCCAGCATGGCAGTGCCCACGCCGCGGCCTCTCCGGGCAGCCTGCGCCATCCTCACGTTTGGATGGCACTTCCCCAGGGAAGTTTTGTGCCCACCGCCCCTTGTCCTGGCACCGAGAAGAGAGTCTGGCCCCGTCCTCTTGCCCCCCTACCCTTTAGCTACTGATCAGTGTGCTGGTTTGAGGCTAACTGGAGTATTTTAATGGAGAAAATTAAATGATAGGCTGTGAAAAGCAAATAGTGCTGATGTCTGCTTGCTGAGACGTGTAAGAACAAGAACACAAACATGGCTGAGACTCAGGCTCGGAGAGTTTCTGTC
>WBNM01015979.1:0-11266 GCA_013399055.1 Ramphastos sulfuratus | reverse complement strand
TATTCCTGTGTGTTGTGTATATCTCTGCTTGTATATTGTGCTAAGTTGTAAATAGAGCTTCAGTCCTTAACTTCCAGCTGGCTGAGTCTAGCCTGGGTGCTATTACAAAGTGGGGGGGGGGGGGCAGGGAACTCCCAAACCATCACAATCAGCATTGCTCAGACCTCCCTGCCCGGGAGCTCTTCTGCAGGCTCTCAGCCCCCCCAAGGCTCTCAGCCTTTGCTCCTCACGGAGCTGCTCCAGGCCCCTCAGCAGCTTTGTGGCCTCTCTCCAGTACTTCCCTGACCCTCTTGAATTGGGGAATCCAGAACTGGATCCTGGACTCCAGATGTGGCTTCCTTAGGGCAGAGCAGAGACTGTCTNGCTTGCTGAGACGTGTAAGAACAAGAACACAAACATGGCTGAGACTCAGGCTCGGAGAGTTTCTGTCTCTCTAGATTTTTGTCTTCTCTTTGCTAACCTCACTAACCATGTTCNGTCCTTCTCTGCAGGGCTGGTTCCCAGCAGCTCCACTTCTCACCTGCCCTGGTGCAGGTTTGTCCTCCTCACCTCCAGGACCCTGCACTTGCCCTCCATGAGGGTCCCCTGTGCCAGCTCCGCAGCCTGCCCAGGTCCCACTGAAGGGCAGCACAGCCTGGCTGGGTGTCAGCCACTCCTCCCACTTCTGTACCACCAGCTCTGAGCAATGGGGAGGGTCTGCAAGAGAGGGGGTCTGGAGGTCCTCAGCAATGGGGGTCTGGGAGGCTCAGAGGAAAGAGTAGGGGCTGGGGGTTATGAGCAACGAGTGACTGGCATTCTGTGGGGGCTCTGAGCAAGGGAGGGGACTCGGACTACTGGAATAAGGGGGTCTGGGGGGGCTCAGAAAGTGGTGGTGAAGTCTGAAGGTCCTAAACAATGGAAGTCTGAAGGGTTCTGAGCAAGCCAGGAGGGGTCTGGTGGTCCTGGGAAAGGGGGAACTGGGAGGGGGTCAGATCAAAATAAGGGTCTAGGGGGACTCAGAAAGTGGTGGTAATGTCTGAGGGTCCTAAACAATGGAAGTCTGAAGGGTTCTGAGCAAGCCAGGAGGGGTCTGGTGGTCCTGGGAAAGGGGGAGCTGGGGCAGTCATAGCAAGGGAAAGGGGTCTGGGGGTTCTGAGCAATAAGGGGACTGGGGGGTAATGAACAACTTGGAGATGTCTTGAGGGTCCTGGGAAAAGGGGAACCAGGAGGGGGTCGGAGCAAAAAGGGGTCCTGAGTATTGGAGGTCTGAGAGGGTTTGATCAAGGAGTGGGCAGGGTCTGAGGGTCTTGGGAAAAGGGGAACTGGGATGGCAGACATCACAGCTGGGATGGAGACCTTCACAGAGCAGTGAAGCTTTGCTGGGGTGGACACCACAGCTGGGGCAGACACTCCCTGCGAATCCCACCATGGGGCTGCCCCAGTGCCCAGGCAGGAGCAGGCAGATTACAGCACTGCAGGCAGTGATACCAGGGCTGGGTGAGACACTGGGGACCCAGATAAGCCCCATGGGTGTCTCCATCCCAGGTGAGGTGGTATGGGGACAATACAGAGATGGGTCCTGGTGACGGGGTGGGGGGAGGTTATCTGCCACTGTCGCCTGGTCCCTCAGCGTGGCAGGGCCCAGAGCTGGCACCAGCAGCTCTGCAAGACTCATGCCTCAGTTTCCCCCAGCCCCAATTTCTAATTCGTGGTTGTGAACTGGGGGAACGAGGAGGTTTCCCTCCTGGCTTGCTACTCCCTGTGGATAAAAGTAGGTCTGCAAAGGTCTGTTCGGGGCCAAAACAGCACCAAATGCTCCGTGTTGAACCAGACACGGTTCATCCCCCGCGGCATCCTCAGCCTGCCCTGGGTGTGGAGCAGAAACCAGCAAAACAGGAAGAGGGGGGCAGGTGGAGACGCCCTTGCTCCACCCCACCGCAGCTTCCTTCCCCCACCCCCGGCAAGGAGGCTTCGGGGAGGTTTTGCCCCAGGACCTTCTGGTCGCACCTTCTGAACTTGCCCGGGGCCTCTGCCATGGCTGCGGGTTGAGGTTGCGCTGGCACAACCACATCCCCTGCCACTGCCAGCCGTGCCTTGTGCCACCATCACTGCCAGCCCCTTGGCATCTCGCTGCCACCCTCCTCTTCCTGCATTCACCGAGGCCTGAAACCCCCTCGGTCCCCACTCAGAGCCACCACATTTCCCATCTGGAGCCGATGGCTTTGGTGGGCTGCGGTGACACAGGGTGTCACTGCCCACGCAGGACCGTGGGCACCATGGGAGCCCTGAGATGCTCCATCCTTCAACCACAGGGCACTGGCAGAGCACGAGCCAGACACTGGTACCCTCCTCCTGCACCCCCTGTCACTGTGCCACACCACACCCTGCCATGCCATGCGGGACCTGGGGACCACAGGATGCTCCATCCCTTAACCACATGGCACCAGCAGGGTGAGAGACAGAGGGATGCTGGTACCCTCCTGCCACTGTGTCACCTCAAGCCACGCCGTGCCGTGCGTGGAATGCGTGCCCACCCTGGTGAGGAGCTTGACAAGGCAGTGTGCCACCCACAGCCACCCTGCAGGGTAGGAGCCACCACCCCCCACCACCACCCCACTGCTGCCCTCATTAATGAGAGTAATTTTTATGGCAGCTCATGCTGTGGGCTCATTAAAGCGAACCCTGAAGTCCCTCCACGCCGTGTCCCATGGCTCCAGCCATAAGCCCAGCAACACCCTGGGCAAGTCGGGGGGGTGGGGGGAGGGCACTGCTGTTCCCCCCTCTCCCCTGCCATGGAGAGGAGCAGATGGAGCTTATGTGAGTCCTGCTGCAGGCAAGGAGATCTTCAGCCCTCCTCAGCCCCGGGAGGGAAGGCACGGAGGGGTGGGTGGCTTTGAGGGGAGCGCAGAGGGACATAGCTAAGGGGCACATGGCTGGGGGGGACGACACACAGACGGAGGAGTGCATTAGTTGGGGGGGAGGACACACACATGTCTGCGGGAGGGGCACAGGGAGGAGTGGATGGGCTGGAGGCAAGGTGGGGATGTGGATGGTTCGGGGGGGCACGGGGAGAGGGTGCAGGGCTTGGAGGCGGAGCAGCTGCCGTTCGCAGCCCACCAGGCTGCATGGCTGGAAGCAATTAAGAGCTCTTGCTGCCCAGTGGTGACTTCCCGTAGCCACCCAGGAGTGCTGGGGGAGGGGGCAGGACGCCCCCCGAGGGGGTATCCGTCCTCACCCTAGGTCATTTGAGGAGGGGCTGTAGCCTTGCTCCCCACACTCCGGGGACACCCAATTGCACCAGAATGTTCTGGGATATGCTGGGATGTTCCTGGAAGGGTTGCAGGACCCCCATGCCTTGCATAGGTTCTCCCCAGCCGGTAGAGCTGCCCTCCCCCATCCCTGCCTACCCCTGCCCTGGCTGGGGGCGGGGGGGGTCTCCAGCTCGGTCAGTCCCTTCCCTTTTCTTTTCCCCACTCAAAGGGAAGAATGGGGTCGGGGACAATGGGTGACAGGCCACCCACGCTGCCACCGCCCAGCGAGGTCCTGCCCCCCCTGGCCAGACTGGAGACCCCCTGCCCAAACAGCCGCGGGGGGACACCGGAGGAGGGGACTGGCAGCTAGGTTTGGGGTTCGAGCAGCACCGTGGTGGGGCTGATGGCACATGGTTTGGGCACCAGGCAGGAAGAGTGGGGGGCACCCAGACAGGTGCCCCTCAAGGGGGGTGGTGGTGTGTGTGAGAGGTTACAGTGAGGGGAGGGGCAGGCTGAGAGCTAGCACAAGGCTAGGAAGGGCCACGAGGGGCCCGTGGCTAAACGCTGGGACCCCTCAGAGCTGCCCCATTGTTCATGTGTGTGTGTGTCCCAGCCATGTGCTTCTCCATGCCCTCCCCCAGCCATGAACCCCTTATTCACACCACCAGCTGTGCCCCTGATGTGCTCCTCAGTTACCTTGGGCTATGTCCTTTCATGTCCCACATCCCTTCTGGTGTGGGCCCTCCCGCCCCCCAACTCCCAAATTCTTGCCCCTATTTTGAGCCATGACCTGTCCACCTCCAGGCTGTACACCTCCCACTCTCACCCCCACCCAAACCTTGCCTGCTCTTTAGGCCATGTGCTCCTCCTCCCCACCCCCCAACATCTGTCTTCCCCTCCAGCCACATCCCCTATGGCCATGCTCCTCCTTTGGGCCATGTCCCCATATGCCTCCCCCCGGCCACATCTCCCCCTGGCCATGCCTCCCCCTCGCTACAACTGCACTTTAGGCCACGTCCCTCTGTACCCCTCCAGACATGTCTGTGACCAGGAATGTCCCTCCCTGGCCATGCCTCCACTTTGGGCCATGTCCCTCTGCAACTCCCCAGCCATGAGCATGTCCCCAGCCATACTTTATATTTCGTACCCCCCAGCTTAGCCATGTGTGCCCTCTCTCCCGCTGCTGTCCCCCTCCTCCACCCACACGTGTCCCTAAGCCATGCTTCCACTTCGGGCTGTGCCCCCCTCTCCCCCAGCCATAACTCCACTTTATATGTTGTGCCCCTCAACCCAACCATGTGTCCCCTCCCTCCCGCTGCTGTACCCCCGCACCCTGCGTGTGTCCCTAAACCATGCTTCCACTTGGGGCTGTGCCCTCCTCTCCCCACAGCCATGCCCCCACTTTGGGCCATGTATTCACCCATCTCAGGCCATGCCCCCCCAGCCCCGAGCTCCGTGTCGGTGTCGGTGTCCCCGCCCCGCCCGCGCTCCTCCNGCTGGCGGTTGTGTCACCGATCGCCCTGTCGCCAGCAGCCATGTCGCCGGTCAGCACCTTAGCGCTGGGCATGGACAACCTGGGGGGACTGGGCAGGTGAGTGGCACCTAGGGGGTGTGGGTGGGCGTTTGTCCCACGCGTGGGTGCCGCTGTGTGCCCTCCATGGAAGGGAGTGCGGGGTGCGTGCCCCGTGGTAGCGGTGCCCCCCACAAAGGGCTGACACCTATCCCCCCTGTCCCCCCGTCCCCGCCGCTCTTGCAGCCACGGGGACACGCCGAAGCGGCGGCTGGCAGCGCTGTGCCCGCAGGGCCGCTGGGCTGGCAGGGACGTGGCTCCCGGTTTGGTGGCCCCGGGCTCCTCGCGGGACTCCGTGTCCTCGGAGTCCTCGGATGCGGGTGAGTGCTGCGGGCTGCGGCGGGGGGGGGCGGAGATGGGGGCTACCCCCCCTTCACCCCAACTCTGTCCCAAACCTTGGGGCTGGGGCTGCGGTGTGGGCGCCTGGCAGCGGGATATGTGGGGAGGGGGGTGGGGGGTGTTTTTGGGGTGTACGTGGGAGCTGCCCCCCCCCACCCCCATGAGTGTGTCTGGGCGCTAAACGCTGAGCGTTTAGCCTGCGCATGCTCCGGGCTGGGGTTGTGCTTCGAGCTGGGGCTCCGGGCTGGGGTTGTGCTTCGAGCTGGGGCTCCGGGCTGGAATTTCCCCTCATACTGGGATTCCAAACTGGGGCTTGCTTTCCAACTGGGACTGCAAGCTGAGACTTCAAACTAGGACTTCCTTCAGACTGGGACCTCAAACTGGGACCTCTTCCAAACGGGGACTTCCTCCCCGGCGCTTCTGGCTATAGCTCCTTCCTTTCCGTGTCCTCCCCCCAGGCCTTGCTCTCCTGGGGGGCTCAGACACGAACCACCCCAGTGGGGTTCCTGGTCAGGGTGACTTGAGCCATCCTGGGTGGTCCCGAGGGAAGTGCCACCCGATTCGCTATGCCATGGGAGTGGGTGAGGGTCCCTCCTAATGGGTGCCAGTGACCGCGGAACCCTCCCCAGGGCAGCCCAGCGGGGATGGGAAAGCACATCGGGTGCTGGCTCCCTGGTGGGGTCCAAACCTCCCTCTCCCCACTGCTATCCTGCCCCTTGTTCCTGCAGGAGTGGGGCTGGACTCCCCCACGCAGGAGGATCCGGAGGCACTGGAGGAAGCGTGAGTGTCCCTTGCCCTCTGTGTCACATCCGCACACCCTCAAGCTGCTCCCCTTGTTCCGTGTCTTCCCCAGCCCTGTGGGGGAGGGTGGTGTTGTCCTTCCTCCCCTTTGTCCCCATCCCACCTCGATCTGTGCAGAGGATGAGGGATGCTGTGCCAGCTGCCTGCCCCCCCCCCCCATGCCGGTGGCTTTTGTCACCCTGTCGCCAGCCGTTGGGAGAAGCCAGCCCTGACAGATGTGCTGGTGAATGAGTAAGTGGGGGCAGATGGTGCGGCCCGGGCAGCCGCGGGGTGTGCTGGGCTGTGTGGCACACGGCAGCCTCCGTCCCGCCGGCGCGGCCATATGGCGCTGTGCCAGCACTGCCAGTGTGTCCCCGGCAGGGCCAGTCCGCCGCAGGCATCCCGCCGAGGGCACATTTACATACAGGTGGAGAGCGGCAGCCGCTGCCGCCGCCGCCTTTGTCTGGCCCAGAAGCGAGGTCAGCAGGGATGCCCCTGGACCACCCCCGGCCTGCTGCTTCCAGCCCAGGCTTCGGGGGTCCCCCCAGGCTGAAACCAGTGGCGTCCAGATGGGGTTTAACTCTTTGGGGGGGGGGGGCGGGGCTGGCAGCCCTGAGTGCGTGTGTCCCCCTACCTCATCACCAGGGCTTCTGGTGTGCCACCCCCCACTAAGCTCATTTTTCATCTCTTGGCAGTTTCGAGAAAGCACTGCAGGAAACTGGGAGAGTTCTTAAAGAGTGAGTGAAGGAGCTGTCCCTGTCCCCAGATCCAAAATGAGCTGTCCCCAGGCTGTCCCCAAACCCAAAAGCCAGTCTATCCCTGTTCCCAACCCCAAGGCTGTCCCTGTCCCCAGACCCAAAAGCCAGGCTATCCCTGTGTCCAGGCTGTCCCTGTACCCTCTCCGTCCTTGTCCCCAGACCTGAAAAACAAACTGTCCTCATGCCCAGCCTGTCCCTGTGTCCTCAGGCTCAGCATCTGGAGTTTTTGCTGCCCTGGGGTTGTTTGGGGAGCTGTAACAGCTCTGGGGAGGCTTACCCTGCTGTGGTGACCTGGGGAGGCTTATGCCAGCCTCGTGTTGGGGGTGCCACCACCAGCCCAGGCCACCTTCTCTTATTCCATCCCTTTCTTTCCCTGCTTCTCACAGCAATAAGCTCCTTGTCCGGAGGATCCAGTCGCTGCCAGTGAGTGCTGGGGGCTCTGCAGGGCTGGGGGAGGGATGGATCTTGCTGCACCCTGGGACAATGGAGTCAGGGGGGCAGAGAAACTGTACAGCCCTTTCACCTCCCACCAACCTGTCCCACAGCCACGGCTCCTGGGGGGCAGCCCAGCCCTGAAGAACATCTCCCACTCCCAAGAGTTCAACTGTGAGAAGAGAGGCCACAGGGAGCCTGAGGACACGGTGAGAAGGGCAGCAAGGCTGGCTGGGGGAGCTGGGGAACAAGCAGGGGGGTGCTAACACCCTGCCCCCTCCCTGCAGGAAGGGTTCGTCTTCAAGAAGCCACAGAGGCCGGGTCAGCGTGGCAGAGTGCCCACCAGAGATGGCAGTGTGGGCAGGGATCGCTTCGCCCAGAGACTCGGCTCTGCGCCTGACCTGCTGGTGAGAGGGGCTGCAGGGGTCTCTGGGGCTGCAGGGCAATCCAGGGGGCTGTTGGTCCAGGGCTGGGGGTGCTGCTGCACAGGCTGCTGAGCTGGGACCTGCTGCTCCAAACTCCACGTTTGTCCTGGAGAACTGTCAGTGTGTGGGAGCTGAAGGGAATAGGGAGGGGACACAGGGACTGGAGGGGACCCCCTGCCTCCAGACAGGCCTGGAGTGAGGCTGTCCCCACACCTGAGATGTGTGTCGTGTCCTCCCCAGTTTGACACCCCCGAAAAGGAAAACCTCCCCAAAGGTGAGAGCCCCATTGTCCTGCGCCGGTGCTCCTTGACCTCCTCCATGTCTGAGGAGGAGGATGATGGCTTCATGGAGATCCTGGATGAGGAGGAGATGAAGGTAGGCGTTTGGATGGAGCCTGGACTCGGTCCCTCACCAGTGTGGGATGAGAAGCAGCTGGTGGGACTCATCCATCCTCTCCCTCACCCTGGTAGAGCGATGCTGATGTGCCCCAAGGGATGGAGAACCTGCTGACCGCACCGCTGGTGAGGAAGGAGGAGGCAGAGCCGGTATGTGGGAGCCCTGAGGGGTTCATGAAGCCCTCCCAGGGCATCCATGGGGCAGCAGTGGCCAAGAGGGACGATGGGATCCTGGGGGATATTAAGAATGTGTCCAGCAGATCCAGGGAGGTTATACTCTGCCCTGGTGAGACCTCACCTTGAGTGCTGCCTTCAGTTTGGGGCTGCCCAGTTTCAGAGGGACAGGGATCTGCTGGAGAGAGTCCAAGGGAGGGCTACGAGGATGAGGAGGGGACTGAGCACTGCCTGGTGAGGAGAGGCTGAGGAACCTGGGGGTGTTTAGTCTGGAGAGAAGACTGAGAGAGGGTCTAATAAATCCTTATAGATCTCTGAGGGTTGGGGGTCAGGAGGGAGGGGACAGGCTCTGCTCACTTGCTCCCTGAGATAGGACAAGGAGCAATGGATGGAAGCTGCAGCACAGGAGGTTCCAGCTCAACACAAGGGGCAACTTCTTGCCTGGAAGAGTCCCAGAGCACTGGCACAGGCTGCCCAGAGAGGCTGTGGAGTCTCCTTCTCTGGAGCCTTTCCAGGCCTGTCTGGATGTGTTCCTGTGTGCCCTGAGCTAGATTGTCTGGTCCTGCTCTGGCAGGGGGATTGGACTCAATGAGCTCTTTGGGTCCCTTCCAACCCCTGACATCCTGTGAGCTGCGATCCAAGGTGGGGTCTGGCATCAAGGGTCCTCCATGAAGGGGTAGGTCGGGTGGAGAGCAGAACCAGCCTGGGGGGGGCGTTGGGCTCATCCCAGGTGGTGTGTGACCACCAGAGTGAGACCCTCAGGGTGCTAGGGGAAGCTGGAGGAGATGCCAGTGGGCAGCAACATGGAAGTCTCTCCACGCAGTGTCCCGTGAGGCGTGGCAAGTGCCGGCAGCTCTTCCGCTCACCTTCCATGCCCAGCAGCGTCATCAGGCCCATCCTGAAGCGCATCGACAGGCCCCACGACAGGGACACCCCCGTCAAGAACAAGCGGCGCAAGAGTGTGGCTGGGACCCCCGGCGAGGAGGTGTCGGTGGAGCCGGTGGGTGATGGGGGGAGCTGGTGGGTGGTGGGGGGAGGTGCCCCTGCCGTGATCCAGCCTGTGCCCCGTGGTGCTGATCGCCAATCCGATAGCCCTGCTGTGCTGGCATCGCTGGCTCCGGAGATGAGGGCACAGCAGTGAGTGGTGTCTGCGTCAGCGAGGCTTTAGGCACTTCCATAACGTCCTCCTCAGAAAGCTTGGGAAGTGTGGGGTGGACAAGTGGGCAGTGGGGTGGATGACAGAGCAGCCCCAGAGGGGATCTGATCAATGCTGATCAATAAATAGCTAAAGTGTAGGGAGGAAGAGGATGGGGCCAGACTCTTTTCAGTGGTGCCCAGTGACAGGACAAGGGGCAATGAGCACATTCTGGAAGCCAGGAGGTTCCATCTGAACAGGAGGAGAAACTTGTTTGGTGTGAGGTGCTGCAGCCCTGGAGCAGGCTGTCCAGAGAGGTTGTGGAGTCTCTTCTTCTGGAGGGATTCCAAACCCACCTGGACATTGTGGCCCTGGATGCCCTGTATTAGCAGGGGGTGGTGGACTGGATGATCCTCAGAGGTCCTTTCCAGCCCTACCATGCTGGGATGTGGGGGTTCTGCCCCAGAGCCCTTGCTGATGCCAGGGTGGGGTCTCTGGTTTGTGCCCCACAGAGAGCTCGGCTGCTGCGCTCCAGGTCCTACTGCCAGGAAGAGATCGAGAACCTGCTGGCCAATGACCACCAAGAGCTCATTGGAGACTTCTCTAAGGCAGGGCCATGGGAATGCTGTGGGTCTGGGGGTGCTGCCCCTCCGCCTTCCCCTGAAACAGAGGGACCAGCAGCACTGCTGCAAGAGCCTGGATGCAGCTGGTGGCCTGTGCTCGGGACACAGGGACTCGAGGCTGTGACTTTGCCCAGTCACTGCTCATCCAATGCCATCCCCATGCCATGGCCACATTGTGCTGGGTAGACTGATCCCCTTCCAGGGAGCAGACCTTCCAGGCAGGAGGTCTTCTGGGCTGGGGGAGTTGATGACAGAGGTGTCCCCAGGATGGAACAGATTCTGACCCAGCCTCCTGCTTCTCCCCCAGGCTTATGTCCTGCAGACAGTGGAAGGGAAACACCAGGATCTGAAGTACATTTCCCCTGAAATGGTAAAGGCAAAGCAGCCTCCCCCTGCCTAAATCCAGCCCCCTCTCTGTCCCCTTCCTTGGTGACAAGCTCCCCCCACAGATGGTGGCTGTGCTGACAGGGCAGTTCAGCAGCCTTATCGAGAGCTGCGTGATTGTGGACTGCAGGTACCCCTACGAGTACGAGGGAGGACACATCAAGGTGAGAACCATCTCTGGGCTCGGGATGGGCAGGAGGGGTTCTCAGATCACCAAACCTCACAGGGGCTGACCCCCCTCAGAGGGCTTGAGCAGCCTCCCAGAGGTGCTGAGCTGCCCCTAAGAGGGTTTGAGAAACCCCCTAAAAGGTACTGAGTCCTCTCAGAGCTGCCAGCTCTTCCCTAGAAGGGTCGAGCAACACCCCCAAAGGTGCCAAGCCCCAGCTGGCAGGAGAAGGACTGATGGGTGAAAGGAAGGAGCGGTGATGGTGCCCTTGCAGATAGGGTTGGGGGACTGAGGGCAGCATTCTGAGCCCTCCTACCCCCAACTGAATCAAGGGGCAGGGAGAGATGCAGGTTCCTCCTCTCCCTCCCCAGGGTGCTGTGAACCTGCCTCTGGAGCGGGATGTGGAGGAGTTCCTGCTGAAGAAGCCCATCGTGCCCTTTGATGCCAGCAAGAGGGTCATTGTCATCTTCCACTGTGAATTCTCCTCGGAGAGAGGGCCCAGGATGTGAGTTTGGGGCCTTGCTGGACAGCCCCCAGCCATGACCACCTCCTGGCTCAAGTGACAACCCACCCCCACCCCCTGTCTCCTAGGTGCCGCTTTGTCAGGGAGAAGGACCGAGCCTGTAACGAGTACCCCAACCTGCACTACCCTGAGCTCTATGTCTTGAAGGGGGGGTACCGAGAGTTCTTCCCCCAGTACCAGGTGAGTCACCCCTCTGCAAGTGAGGGGGGGGTGGGTCCTGAGCTGAGAGGGGGCTGGAAAGCCCCCTTGGCCTTCCCCAAACTCTGCCCTGGATAGGGGAAGAGAGGTCTGCCTCTGAGAATCCTCTCTGGGGATGGTACCTCTGGAGGCTG
>WBNM01015978.1:16138-32779 GCA_013399055.1 Ramphastos sulfuratus | reverse complement strand
AGAAATACACAAGTTAAAGGTAATACAGAAACACAATTCCCCTCCCAGAAATCAGAGCCCCCAGGAGGGGCTTCCAACCACCCTTCCACCTTCTCCCCACCCCTTTACCTTACCCCAAGGTTTGCCTTATGTGCAAGGTGAGTTTGGAGGGTTGGACGGGGGGGGGGTTAGAGGAAAAGTGGTTAGTGAGGTTACTTGGCAGAGAGGAGGAAAGCAGGAAGCTAGAGTGCCCGGGGGATGACTGACTTATCTATGTTTTGTGTTCTAGTCTTAGCCATCTCAGCAAGCCTATGAGTGAAGTAGACATGACCATGGTTTTCCTTTCTCAGCCTATAATATAATTTTCTCCATTAAAATACTCCAATTAGCCTCAAATCAGCACAGATGGGTGTGATTGGTGCTGGAATTGCTAATGCCTGAACAGTTTAGCACAAGGACAGGATGGGAGCTGCGTTGGGACCAGGATTTGCTTCCTCTTAGCAGTGCCCAGCATAGCATTGGTGACCTTGACCCTTGCTTAGAGGTGAAGTAGTGAAACTTGAGCTGTAGTAGCAACAAAGGGAGTTACTCTACAAACTCGGGTAGAACTTGGCACCCTTGGTTGATTTTTAGCGAGGCTTTAAAGGGCATTGGGCAGCTCCGGTTTGCAGTAAGCCCTGAGTAGAGATTCGGTGATTAAAAAAAGCTGCCTTGAGCAGCCCAGGTGGTGACGTAACTCAGGGTTTTAAGTCCTGGAGATCAGATCCGCCCTTGCACAACAACCCCAGTTACACCCTGCAGCAGAGGAACCTTTGTAGCCGTGAAATGGCTGCCACCAGAGGGACGAGACAGCCATTTAATGATTAATGTTAACCTTAATGAGCAGTGCCTCCTTTACTGGCTGTGTGCTGTGAATCATCAGCTGCATTTTACACTAGTGTGGAATGTTTTTAACAGCAGCTTCCTCCAAATGCTGCTGGAACGTGCAGAGCTTTGTGCAGATCGTTTTTTACTGTCGAGGTCATGCAATCGGCAGGGCCGGAAGGGACTTTAAGGATCTTCCAGTTCCCATGCTCCCTGCTGTGGGCACAGGGACACTTTCCACTAGATCAGGTTGCCCACAGCCGCATCCAGCCTGGCTTTAAACTTCCAGGGGTGAGGCTTTCATCACCTTCCTGGGCAACCTGTTCCAGCATCTCTCCAACCTTAACGGTGAAGAACTTCTCCATGAAGCTCCTTTGTCCCTTGGAGGCTGCTGCTTATTTTTGCTTTTGCTTTTGGAGGAAAACACTAAAGCTTCCATTCAGCTGCAGGAGAAAACTTCAGTTTGTACTGATCTACTCTTAGCATAGCAGGGGAGTTGGACTAAATGATCTTTTGAGGTCCTTTCCAACTCCTAATATTCCTCGGTTCTGTCATTGCATTTTATTTTGCGTTGTAGATGCACAAATCTCTGTTTAGATTGAAGGTAAAATACCTTGAAAAAATGATTTTGAAAGAAGGAAAATTGATGTTACCTCCTTTCCACGTAAGTTGTGTGGTCTGAACCTCACACAGACAAATCTCCCTTCAAAAGTCTGTGCAGGGCTGCTCATGGTTTAAACTGGAGGCTGATTTAGCTCATGTAGGAAACTGACTGCAGGAGAAGGAATGATGAAACATAAAATTGTCATATACCAAACACGCTAATGAACTGGATGAGCATCTTTGGTGTGCTTAATTACCCTTGAGTGTGTTGCCAGTGTGTCACAGTGTTGGGTGTTGCTGTTGAGCTGGATGTGAGTGATCAGCTTCCCCCTCCTCACCCTCAACAGGAACAGAAACCGGCTACTGCCGAAGGGCAGCAAAACCAGAGGCAGCTTCTGAGAGCAGCCGCCTGGAGAAAGCGGTGGGGCGGAAAACCGAGGCCATGACAGGCTTCATGGATGACTTAACCCTCGACTCACCCAAGAAGAGAGAGTCCTCGCTGAGATCCAAGAGGAGCTGCGACAGGTCCTCCACAAGGTCATCCAGCAGATCCTCTTGCAGTTCGCGCTCCAGTTCAAGCAGCTCCTCTTCGGCTTCCTCCAGGAGCTGGAGCCGCTCCAGGTCAAGGTCGCGGTCCCGGGCCCGGCGGAACGGCTCACGGCGCTCCCGCAGATACTCGCGCTCCTACTCCCGGAGCCGCTCGCGCTCCCGTGGCTACCCGAGGTACCGGAGCCGCTACCATGCCAGGCACTACCGCAGGTACCGCCGCTCGCCTCCGCGCTACCGCTCGCGCAGCAGGTCCTGGTCTCGTGGAAGATCTTACTACAGAAGGTCCTACTCGAGGAGCAGGTCCCGGTCAAGAGGCCGCAGATACTATGGCTTTGGGCGAACGATCTACCGTGAGGCTTACAGGAGCTGGAGGAGCAGGTCAAGAACAAGATCTCGGAGTAGGTCACCTCTCCATTTGAGTGAGAAAGGTGAGATTTGGGAGAGTCATTGCATGAGAACCTCAGAACCAACAGTTTGTGTTTAACCAGCCAAGTTCTTGTCTTCATTTCTGCTGTAACTGATAACAGCAGCGTGGAGGAGGAAGAACTTTGCATGGTCATAAAAATGGAATTAAAAAATATTAGTTCTGAGGAGCAAGAAGCACACTTGGTGCTTCTCTTGGTGCAGTAGTAGTCAGCCTGCAGTTGATAGGTCTGTGTTGATGTCAGGAGAATGACTCATCAGAAGAACACAGCTGGTGGAGTGAGTCCAGAGGAGCCCACGAAGATGATCCAAGGGCTGGAGCAGCTCTGCTGTGAGGACAGGCTGAGGGAGCTGGGGGTGTGCAGCTTGGAGCAGAGAAAGCTCCAGCAGGACCTTAGAGCTGCTTTCCAGTATCTAAAGGGATCCTCCAGGATAGGCACAGAGAGACTTTCCGTGAGGGTGTCTAGCAGCAGTACAAGCTTGAGCTGAGGTAGAGCAGGGTTAGAATGGAGCTAAGGAAGAAGCTTTTCAGTAGGAGGGTGGTGAGACTCTGAAACAGGCTTCCCTTGGAGGTTGTGGCTGCCTCCTGCCTGGGGGTGTTCAAGGCCAGGCTGGATGAGGCCTTGAGCAGCTGGGTCTGGTTGGGAGGGGTCCCTGGGCACAGTGAGGAGGTTGGAGTAGACGAGGTCCTTTCCTGCATAGGCCACTCTATGATGCTGATTTAAGGCTAAGAGAATGACACTTTTCCTTCCCTTTACAGACAAGAGGGAACTCCTGGAAATTGCAAAAGCTAATGCTGCCAAAGCTCTGGGAACAGATAACATTGTCTTACCAGCAAGCTTGAAGATCCTTCCTCCTTCCAAAGAGACAAAAACTGAAAAACCAGAGCAGGAAGATGCTGGCGAGTCAGCTGAGGTAAGTATGGGCTGGAGTATTCTCAGTGCAAAGGTAAACAAACTCCTCTTAAACCTCGTTGTCTGCATGGATGCATTCTAGTTCTTACCTGTGGGCTTTATGCATTCAAACCCTTGAACAAAAAAAGTTGAAGTTGACCAAAATGCTAAAAACTACTCTAGAAACCACTGCAGCCTTGGAGCTGGCAGCACTGTGGACTCCCAGAGGTGGTCAATCCCCTGAGTCCATGCAAGCTTTCAGTCAGTGCTAGTTTGAGAAGGAAAGGTGACTGTAGCTTGCATTGAATTATTCTCCTAGTAGAATGTTGCTCATTAGAGTAGTTTGATATCTCTGCCTTAAACCAAAGAGTTTCCTTGCCAGAGCCTAGTCAATTAGTGATGGGTTTTGGTGGTGTTTTTAAGGTGAAATCTTTCTACTCTCTTTAACTGTTAAAAGTTTTTCATGTGCAACGAACTGTTTCCCAGAAGTTAACATTCCCAAGCACACAATGCATTTTACATACTTTATTTCTGTCTTATAGAAATCATGACTATGGTTCCAGACATGATGAAGAAAATCTGGTGGTAATTAAGGGACATTGTGGGTGATAGCTGCTGTGCAGTTAAGGGAGGGAGAAACTGGAGCAGCTTGAAAGTGAATTTGTATTTTTTTTTTTTTGAGTTTGGTTCTGTTATGTCAGACTGATGTGGTGGTAAATACAAACCTGCAGTAACTCTGAGATTGGTCAAATGCAAGTAAATTTACTGAGAGTTGTAGCCAATTGGTCCAGGCATCCCTTTCATAATATATGCAATATATTCCAGATGTTGAGAGAGTACAGAAGAAGAGGCCTGCATCACTTGCAGATAAGTTAACTGTTGTTATCCAAAGCTCTGCAGGATGGCTGTGCAGTACTCCATGCCACCTGCTCTACCCTGACAGTCCATTGCTGCCAATTGTTTGAGTGCTTTGTAACCTGTAACTGGGGCCTGGCATCAGGTCACCTCTGAATTGGCACCAGCACATTGATAAAAAGTACCAAATGCTTTTCAAACAGAGATCAGCATTAATCTGTGCATATTTGCAGTAGCTTACAGCTACTTTACGTGTAAATACCTGAAAGAGCTCTGCCAGACAGTTCATGCTCTAGTGACTGCCTTGCATAGGGTGAGCTGTCCTCACTTTTAAGCTGTGTGTGCTCTTCTCTAGCAGTCCAGAAGACCTGATGAAGACACAGCCAAGAGTGGGATGGAGAGAGCAACCATACAGAGGAGCATTTCTTTCAGCCCTAATGTAAGTGTGACTTCCCCACATGGCAGTGCAGCATTTCACCCCTCCTTGGCATGTTCCCTGGCACAAGTTGCCAGATTCAAGATGTTAATAACAGTACCAAGCTGACTTCAGTGGTTTGAGGAAGATCAGTGCTTCAGCAGCAGAGCACTGTAAAACCACCAGAGCAGTGTGTTCACAACAGATGTTCACTTCTCAGCACCTAATAATGTTATCTGTAGTGTGGACTGAACAGTGTGAGCAGGTTCTCACTAGAGCTCAGCTTGCTTCAAGTTCTGTGTTTGGATGTGTTTTAGTAATGCAGACTTGAGCAAAAATCAACTTCCCCTCAATCCTGTGTCAGTTAACTGGGTGAAAATTGTGTAACTACCACAGACAACCCCCTTGAGCTGACAGGTTTGGGTCTGTTCCTTCTTTTCCCTGCCTTGTAAAAACTTTTTTTTTCTTTCTTTTTGCAGAACACAATGGCAAAGCCAGTGCTGCAGAAACCAGCCAGCAGTGTTGTTAAAGAGCCAGCAGTTCCTGTGGCAAAAGAAGATGACAGGAAGGGGGGAAGTCCCTATGGGCAGTGGGTTCCTGTCAAGAAGCAAGAGAAGAAAACCTTTCTAAACTTCTCACCTAAAAGTGCACCCTTCAGGGCACGTTAGTGTTTGTGCCCCTGTCTGACTGCAGCCTTTTGCAGCCCTCAGTAGTGAGATCTGAACTTTTCTGGTCAGGTTGAAGACACTTTTCTTTGTTAATACTGAGTATTTATTTTGAGATGTTAATTTTGGAGTCTTAGGTTTCTCTTTCAGATCTAGAGCACAGTGATCCAGGAAGCCCCAGCTGGGAATCTTGTGTATATTTGTAAATATTTTGTATTGCTTTAATGGACTAGAACTTCCAGGTGGGTAACTTTTTCTAAACAATAGTTGAGTAGCTCTTTTTGGACATTTACATTGTGTAACTGTTTACTTCCAGTCAATAAACTCTAGTTTTGCACTGGCTTCTCAATGTGTCAAATGTTAGACCTGTGTTGGGTGAGGAGTTGTTGGCAGTGGTTATCTGCAGGTTTAGCTTTATTAGGTTATTTTGGCATTGATTGGATGTGGATTGTGACTCTGGCATCGTGTCCAGGCTGTGTAGAGTTCAGAGCCTCCAGTCTGGGTGCCCCTCTGGAAGTGGTGCTTGTGATGGCATCACTGCTCCTGGTGTCTGACAGCCTTGCACCTCAGCTGAACTAGCTTGGTGCAGGCTCTGTTCTGGTTGAGGTTGCTTTAGAGGGTCATTGTGCAGGGCAGGGAGGGGCTGCTCAGAGCTTCTGAAGTTCAGCATTAAGTAGCTTGGGTTCTCTGGCTCACCCAGAAAGGTCAGTGGGTGGTTGTGTGGGTTTGGGCAGCAATTGGTTAAACTCCTTTTGTAAAATAAATCACTAAAATAAACTGACTTTGACTGCAAGTCTGGGAGCTTCTTTTAAGAGATTAACTGCCACAATGAGACTGGCAGTGTACTGAGGGGGGTGGGATTTATGCCAATGAGTTAATCAGACTCATTAAGGTTGGAAAAGATCATTTAAAGTCTAATCCAACCTTAACCCTGCTACCATGACCACTAAAGTAAAACTTGAAGCACCACATCTACACCTTTCTTGAGCACCTCCAGGGATGGTGACTGTACCACCTCCCTGGGCAGCCTGTCCCAAATCTAACTTGCCCATGACTGAGCTCTTGTTGCTGCCAGGCTGGTGGCTACAGGTACTGCCCACAGGGAATCCAGACTGGGCACATGACAGAGCTGGGGCAGCTCTTCTGTCACACAGGTCACACACATGGCTCAAGCATTCACTCACCTAAAGCAGTGCTTCCAGGGCCCTGACTGGTCCTCAGCTACTGCAGAATGAAGACAACAAAGCTTTATTCCAATCTGAGCAGAGTTTGTTGAGAGACAAAAGGGCCCAAGCTCATGCAAGCTCTATATAAAAGGTAAATCACTTCTACTGCTAATTAGACAAATGACTCAATGAGCCCTACGAAGTGATACAAGTCAGAACTGCCTGCCACCCCTCTCTGCCAAGCTCTAAGACAGCTGTCCAGGTGCCCTGCTGGTGGTGGCAGCTCAGACAGCTGTTCCTCTCTCCAGGTTCTGCTTGATCTCAGCTGTGTACTTGCCATAGAACCTCTCAGCCTTCTTGTTGAACTTGGCATTCCTCTCGTTGATGTAGTCAATGTCAGCGTCGTCATTGTATGGCCGCCGCCGGCTGTACTTCTCCCGCTTCTCAATCCTGCAACATGGGTGGCAGAGGTTGAAGAGCTAAAGCCAGGGGACCTGCCCTGAGCTGCTTTGCTTTACCTTGGCCTTCACTTACTGTTTCTCCAGATCTGCTACCATTCTGTCAATCCCTTCCTTAGATGGGACGTGGGTGCCGTGGAGAAGGCTGTCAGAGGTGGGGTAAAGTGCTTCACCGCTAGACAGAACAGACAGGCACTGGTTACACAGCAGTGCTGATGGCTTTGAGACCTCCCTGCTGGAGTCTAAAGTAACCTTTCAAGGCACTTAACTCAGAGACTCACAGACTTATTTAGGCTGGAAGTGACCTTTAAGATGATCAAGTCCAACCATTAACCCAGCACTGCCAGGTCACCACCAAACCACATCCCTCGGCACCACATCTCCACGGCTTTGAAACCCTTCCAGGGATGGGGACTCCACCACTGCCCTGAGCAGTGACATGAAGGCAGCTGGGCAGGTTGTCAGGATTGTATTACAAAACTAATTGATCTTACAGCATAAATAAGGACATGAAGGTGCTGAAAGGGTTAGTTGAAGTCTTCTGTGTTCGCTAACCATGTAGAAACAGCCCAGAGGGTGTCAGACATTGAAATCCAACTCACTACTGCTCTTTGAGCCTCTCGTACTGCTCCAGGTCAGGTTTGATCTGTCGGGTCAGCCTCTGGTACTGGCGCAGCTGAGCGGCCGCATAGTCTTGGTGGGAACAAAAAAGAAGTGGTGCCAAGGTGAAGAGTTATTTCCTGGTTCAGTTTGTGGCTGAAACACTGATAAAGGCACTCACTGCAACACAGGCAGTTAAGCCATTACCTGAAAAGCCTAAATCTGGATTTTTCCTCTTCTTTTTCCTCTCCCACCTCTCGGCATCCTCAGCGCTGATCTCCAGCAGCTTAACTCGCTCATAGTCCTCTCCTCTGGCTGCACATTCCTAATGCAGCACAAAGAGCATTTCAGATAGTCACAATGCATCAAACATCAAATTTGTAACGACCTGGCTCAGTCCTGACACCCTCTAGTGCAGGGCAATAATTCAGATAAACAGGAGCCCAATTAGGAGATGGATCTGGAGGGGGGACGGTGGCTGTATAAGCTGCCACACTTGTCTGGCCACCCTGCAGGCACTGGGGCAGCAGCTCAGCAGGGCTGTGGGAGGCTGTAGTTGTGTCTTTACCTTTTTCTTTTCCTCCACCTTCAGCTCCCACTCCAGACGAGCCTTTTTGGCTTCCCAGTTCGCAGGCAATTTAAGTCTTTTATCTTCTTCCACTACTTCTTGGTGATTCAGTTTGCGAGCTTCGTTCTAAGAACAAAATGCTCTGTTGAACGTGGCCACAGAGTCACAGAAACGGAAAAAAACGGAACTCCCGGGGACTGTGAGGCCTGTCCCGGGAGAGGGGGCCAGGCCACTGCGTAAAAGGCTGCATTCTGCAGAGGGGTGAAGAAATCATCACCCTGTGCCGGGGGCGGGTGAGACTGGACGGGAATCGCTGCTGCGATGGGAGCAGGGAACTGCAGAACGACCTCCCACGGCAGCAGCATCGGGCCATGCCCGAGCTGACCCCAGCCCCTGCCGCCCCTGGCAGGAACCGGGCTCGCCCCACTCGCCGCCGCCGCCGCCACCTACCCGCAACAAATGGAGCTCGCGGAACTTGCGCAGCCTCTCCTCCCGTTTCTGCGCCGCCGCCGCCGCCGCCGTGCCAGGCTTCGCCTCATCCTCCGAGCCCGAGGAGGCCTGAAACAACCCACACTCAGCCCCCGGCGCTGGGAAGGAGTCGGGAAACCCTCCCCTCCTTCCCCGCTCGCCGTCTCACCCCGCCATCGGCATCGGGAGTGCCCAAACTGCCCAGCGACGACACAGCTGCGGCCGCCATAGCTACGAGAACACTTCCGGCCCCGCGCACGTCCTCCCGGGGGCCTGGCGGCTGCGTGGAGACGCCCCCCAGCGGCGGGGAGGTCTGGCGGCAGCGGGGCCGTGGGGTGGGCTCAGCGTCCCTGGCGACCATCGCACCGCTTCTCGGTGCTGCTCCTCGCCTTGACGCCTGCCGGGCTGATCCACCAGGAGATGGAGATGCTTCAAGCTCTGCCCCGCGCTACCGCCGGGGAGCTGGGCGTGCTGCAATGGCTTCCTCATGACATTCAACAAGACCAAGTGTAAGGTCCTGCACCTGGGTAGGCACAATCCCAAGCACAGCTCCAGGCTGGGTGGGGAATGGCTGAGAGCAGCCCTGAGCAACAGGCCCTGGGGGTCTGGGGTGATGAAAAGCTCAAGATGAGGCTGCAGTGTGAGTGCAGCCCAGACAGCAACTGTGTGCTGGGCTGCAGCAAGAGCAGTGTGGGCAGCAGGGCAAGGGAGGGGATTCTGCCCCTTTGCTCTGCTCTCCTCAGACCCCAGCTGCAGTCCTGTGTGCAGTTCTGGAGCCCCCAGCACAGGAAGGACATGGAAGTGTTGGAGCCAGTGCAGAGGAGGCCACCAAGATGCTGAGAGGGCTGCAGCAGCTGTGCTGTGAGGACAGGCTGAGAGAGTTGGGGCTGTGCAGCCTGGAGAGGAGAAGGCTTCCAGGAGAGCTTGGAGTGGCCTTGCAGGATCTGAAGGGGGCTGCAGGAAGGCTGGGGAGGGACTATTGACAAGGTCTGGGAATGGCAGGACAAGGGGAATGGGTTTGAAGTGGCAGAGGGGAGATTGAAAGTGGATGTGAGGAGGAAGTTGTTTGCAGTGAGGGTGGTGAGACACTGGCACAGGTTGCCCAGGGAGGTTGTGGAGCAACCACCTCCCTGGGCAGCCTTCCCCAAATCTAACTTGCCCATGACTGAGCTCTTGTTGCTGCCAGGCTGGTGGCTACAGGTACTGCCCACAGGGAATCCAGACTGGGCACATGACAGAGCTGGGGCAGCTCTTCTGTCACACAGGTCACACACAGCTCAAGCATTCACTCACGTAAAGCAGTGCTTCCAGGGCCCTGACTGGTCCTCAGCTACTGCAGAATGAAGACAAAGCTTTATTCCAATCTGAGCAGAGTTTGTTGAGAGACAAAAGGGCCCAAGCTCATGCAAGCTCTATATAAAAGGTAAATCACTTCTACTGCTAATTAGACAAATGACTCAATGAGCCCTACGAAGTGATACAAGTCAGAACTGCCTGCCACTCCTCTCTGCCAAGCTCTAAGACAGCTGTCCAGGTGCCCTGCTGGTGGTGGCAGCTCAGACAGCTGTTCCTCTCTCCAGGATCTGCTTGACCTCATCTGTGAACTTGCCTGAGGACTCTCGCAGCAAATAAATTGTTCCTTAACTTCCCCTGGCACCATTTCAGGCCATTTCCATTCCCAACACTTCTGCATACCTATGTGCAATGTCTTTATATTTGTGCAATAAAGACACAAGGGCTCAGAACTTGCATTTTTTTTTCTTTGAAGGAACACTCCAGAAGGTTACAGACTGCTGCTGGTCGATGATGGCTTTTAAATGGATCTCGTCAGCTGCGGCTCCTGACTTTCCAGCAGAGGGAAACACAGCACAAGGGATGAGAGGTTGTGGGGCTGGCAGGCAGCCCTGGCAAAGACAAACTATCTCTGGTCTCTTTTAACTTCACTTTCTTCTGCTGCCAAACTCTGATGCATGCTGAGTGATTAAAAATATCAAACACAGCATTACCCAGCGAGGAGTCAAGTCAGAGGACAAAAAGAAAGACAGAAGAAACCTAACTTAGTGAAAAGGCAGCACTGGGGTGAAGAATGGGAGGCAGAAGGTTTGCTCCAACCCTGGTGACAGCATCTCAAGAACAGAGAGAAGGTTGTCCTGGTGTGGTCTGGGTTTGGGGTATCCTCCCCCCTCTCTTGGGAGCAGGGAGAGATGCTCCCTTGGCTCTCAGATGCATTAAACACTGCACCAGCTGTGCCATTCTGCAGCTCCCACCTGCAGCCCCTCAAGCAGCCCTTTATTTTCTGGCGCCTCCAAACAATCTCCTGTGACACCTGAGCATGAGGCTGCTCCGTGTCTCCTCCAAACACCAGCCAGGAGCATGCAGGAGAGAGAGCAGGAGGGGAAGAGGGTAAGTTCTGGGCTCCGGGCAGTGGCTGTGCCAGGTGTCAGCTCTGCTTCTTGACATGGAGATGGGCACAGCTCAGCTGCAATGTGGAGATGGGCACAGCTCAGCTGCAATGTGGAGATGGGCACAGTTCAGCTGCAGAGTGGAGATGGGCACAGCTCGGCTGCAAGGTGGAGATGGGCACAGCTCGGCTGCAGGGTGGAGATGGGCACAGCTCGGCTGCAATGTGGAGATGGGCACAGCTCGGCTGCAGAGTGGAGATGGGCACAGCTCGGCTGCAGAGTGGAGATGGGCACAGCTCGGCTGCAGGGTGGAGCCACCAGCCCCCTTGTGCCCTTGCTGCCCTTTTATGCCCTCAGAAGCTGGGAGTGTTTCTGGGTTTGTGCAATGCCTTGGCCCAGCTCGGTGGAGCCTCTTTGTCCTTCTTGCTGCTCTAATGCAGTTAGAGAATAAGCCCAGGAGGTTTTCCCTGCCTTTTGTGGGTTTGCTTCTGGGTCTGATGCCAGCTCAGAAAGCTCCTGGTGCAGGTGCCCAGGGCCTGCCTGGCTCAGTGGTCCAGCTGCAAATCCCAACCTGGCCTGAAAGTGCAGGAAATTCACCCAAAGCTGCCTTGTGCCAGGCAGCAGAGCCTGGTCCTGCGTGGGCTGACAGCGCAGGCAGAGCTGCTCTTTGCTGTCACTTACAGTTAATTTATTTTTAGATTAAAAAATGTTTTTATTTCTCATGCACACAGAATTGGCACTGCCTCGCTGGGTCGGAGCTGCCTCCATTGTCTTCTCCAGTTATGCCTCCCCTGCAGTGCTGAAATGAAAAATTCCAGTTACATATTGTACAGGGGCTGGGAGCTCGGAGGAACTGACTCATCTCGGTTATATTTGTCCCTTTCAAAGGGGAAGATCCTGCTCGAGCAGGGGGAGCAGCACTTTATCTCCCACCACCCTCCCTGCAGCAAACGTGAGGCTTTTATCAGGAGTCTGCAGGGTGTGTGGCCCAGGGTCCCTGCGAAGCCACCAGGGTGTCTCTGTGGCCTGAGGCTCCTGGGGCTGCTCAGGCAGTTGGGGCAGAGGGAGAGGAGAGGGTTGTGTCATTTCTCAGAATTATGATTGTGGCTGCAGCCTGACGGAGGCCACAGCATGACAGAGGCCACACTGTGCTCCTCAGGATGTGAGCCAAGCCCCCACAGGTAGCGAGCCCCAACCTTGGGGACATTTCCCACCCATGGACGAGGGTGGATGGGGAGGACAGCCCCAAGCTGGGGTGGAAGTGAGGTGCTGCAGTGCACCCAGCTTGCTCTGCACTGGAAGCACTTAAACAGAACACCCAGAGCAGCAGGACAGCCAGCCCCTTGCCATGAGCTGGGGCATCCATCAGCATCTCTCCCCTAAATCCTGCTCTCAGTGTCTTTGTGCAGCCTCCATCTCCTACCCACCGCGGCAGATCTGCTGCAAGCTCCCAGCCTGGGGGTTTGAGCTGGGAGTGCAGCACTGTGGCTGGAGCTGTGGCACCAAATGTCAATGTGTTGTGACATGGTTTGGGTGTGCAGTGCTGTGGTTTGGGTGTGCAATGTCCTGGTTTGGGTGTGCGGTGCCATGGTTTGGGTGTGCAGTGCCGTGGTTTGGATGTGCAGTGCCGTGGTTTGGGTGGCAATGCCATGGTTTGGGTGTGCAGTGCCACGCTCTGGGTGCACAATGCCATGGTTCAGGTGGCAATGCCATGGTTTGGGTGTGCAGTGCCACGCTCTGGGTGCACAATGCCATGGTTCAGGTGGCAATGCCATGCTGTAGGTGTGCCGTGCCACAAGCCAGCCCCGCAGAGCCCACACCACTCGCAGCTCCCACACCGTGGCTCGGGGCCGCCGCACCTCGACTCTTCGGGGCGGGCGCCGCAGAGGGCAGAGGATGCTCCGCAGCGCCCGAGCCCAGCAGCTCCTCTCCTCCCCGCGGTCCCACACGGGAGCTCGCCACGTGTCACATCCGACCTGCCACATGGGGCCCGTTGCGTGCCAGGAGGGAGCCGGCGGCGTGCCGGGGGCTGCCATAAGGCCCCCGCAGGCGCTGGCGTGAGCGCAGCTCCCGGGCTCGGCGCAGCAGCTGCGGGAGCTGCTTCCACTTCCTGCCCGTCCTGCCCGCGCCGCCGCTCCGAGCTGCTCAACAGCTGCCGCGCTCCATCCTGTTCGTGATGAAAGGTGCTTTAGGAGCGGAAGAAAGTTGTGATGATCGGGAGAAATCGTCTACAGGCAGGGCTGCAGCCGGGGCCAGCCTGCACTCATCCTGGTCCCAGACCTTTGGGCTGGGGGGGGGTGGGGATGGGGGAGCTGCTGGACATTTGTGGAGGACTCTTCCCCAGCTCTGATTCGAAGGGCGATGGCAGGGGTGAGCATGGGTGGCACAGGAAGGAGATGGAACTGTTGGAGTGGGTCCAGAGGAGGCCACCAAGATGCTGAGAGGGCTGCAGCAGCTCTGCTGTGAGGACAGGCTCAGAGAGTTGGGGCTCTGCAGCCTGGAGAGGAGAAGGCTTCCAGGAGAGCTTGGAGTGGCCTTGCAGGATCTGAAGGGGGCTGCAGGAAGGCTGGGGAGGGACTATTGACAAGGGCTGGGAATGGCAGGACAAGGGGAATGGGGTTGAAGAGGCAGAGGGGAGATTGAAAGTGGATATTAGGAGGAAGTTGTTTGCAGTGAGGGTGGTGAGACACTGGCACAGGTTGCCCAGGGAGGTTGTGGAGCACAGAATCACCCAATGTGATCTTTGACCCCCAGGTCCCTCTCTCCCTCTGTGCAGAAGTGCTGGTTTGGGTAAGAGAGAGGAAAACCAAAGCTGAAACCTGTGTAGGACCAAGTCAAAGCTGCAGTACCTGCTGGTCCAGCAGGGTAGGCTGCATTGGGAGGTAAGATTAACTGAGAACAGTTACTTATTGGAGCAGACCTAATGCTCTGGAGGGGATTGATCAGCCATGGAGAGGTTTGGAGGGAGGGGAAACATGAGGATGGATTGGGGCCTGGGGTAGAAGAGGAGCAGGTTTGCTCTCAGGCCTGTTCCCCTTTCAATCACAGGCTACTGCTCGTGTCCTGTTGGGTTGCAATGATAATCTTTCAGATCAGACACATAATCATTGGGCTGGGCAGCCAAAAGTACCTGGGTAATGTGCTTAACAGAAATTAACCTGGTTACACTCCTACTCTCTTGAAAATGAGAAAGTGCTGATGGTCAAAATCAATTCCTCCCCAGCCAAATTACTGCAGGGCTGGCTTAGGGTTTCAGCTAAATGCTCAGCCCTCAACCAGTGAGCCTGATTGTATTGAATTAGGCTCCTGATCAGATAGTTCAGATGATGGCAAGGGTTTGTCTTTAATGCTGGCAGCCAGAGGGTGAGCAGGATGGAAAAGCCTCCCTGCTTCTCCCCTGGAACAGTGCAGAGTCCTGCTGGGTGTTCCTGGTGCCAGGGCTGTGGGTAAGCTTTGCCCAAGCTTTCCCTGTCCATGCCAGAGGTGGTAGCTTGAGTTGGGAGGATGAGGCTGAGGGAACTGGAGTTGGTTGTTTGGTGTGGACAAGAGGAGCTTCAGGGGAGACATTTTGGCTCTCCTTGAAGTGAGGTTGGAGCCAGGTGAGGGTTGGNCGATTCTGTCATGGGCTGGGGGGGTGCGGGGTGGGATGGTTTGGGGTTCACTGCCCTAAGGGCTGATAAATGCCGGGGTGGGCGATGGTGCTGCTGTGTCTCTTGGAGCTCTAAGTGCCTGGAGGGCAGCGCAGCTCTCCGCGGCGCTCCTCACACCCCCTGCCTGCTCGCAGCTCTCCTCTTAAGAGCCGGAACCTCGCCGAGTTTCCTGGACGAGAGCAGCTCAGCCACTAACCACGAATGCCAAATGAAGCAGGTTACAGGATACAGCACAGAAAAACGCGGTGGGAGAGCAGCCTCAGGTGCTCTGCCTCTTCTTTTATCCCCCCCTGCCACATTCTGGCTGAGAACTGCCCCTGCCAATGTGCCACCCACCAGTGTGGCTGCCCCAGTGCCTGGCACAACACCACACTGGGATGTGCCAGGACTCTGTGGGATGGAGATGACTTAGAGGCTCCCAGGACTCTGTGGGATGGAGATGACTTAGAGGCTCCCAAAACTCAGCAGCAGCAGGGATTGATTGCTGGGGCAGACACTTCCCTGGGTGGGGGGGAGTGTGAGAAGTGGCAACTAATTAGCTGCCAATAACAGGGAAGGATGGGATTGTAGTTCTGCTGTTGGGATTGGGGAGAGAGAGGTGGGAGGGAGGGTGAGTGGCATCTCCTCAGCCCTCCATCCATACTGCCATGATGGGTTTGGCCAGATCCTTAGGGACAAGGGATTTGCAGCACCATAGAATCATAGAATGGGAAGGTTGGAAGGGACCTCAAAGATCATCTAGTTCCAACCCCCTCCCATAGGCAGGGACACCTCCCACTAGTACAGGTCACTCAAGGCCTCATCCAACCTGGCCTTGAACACCTCCAGGGAGGTTGTGGAGCTCAGAAGACCTCCCTGGGCAACCTGTGCCAGTGTCTCATCACCCTCAACCTGTGCCAGTGTCTCACCACCCTCACTGCAAAGAACTTCTTCCTAACATCCAGTTTCAGTCTCCCCTCTGCCAGTTCAAACCCATTTCCCCTTGTCCTGGCATTCCCAGACCTTGTCTATAGTCCCTCCCCAGCCTTCCTGTAGCCTTTCTTGCTGCCCTTCTCTGGACACCTTCCAGCACCTCAACATCTCTCTTGAATGGAGGGGCCCAGAACTGGACACAGCACTCAAGCTGTGGCCTGAGCAGTGCTGAGCACAGGGGCAGAAGAACCTCCCTGCTCCTGCTGGCCACACTGCTCCTGCTCCAGGCCAGGATGCCACTGGCTCTGCTGCCCACCTGGGCACACTGCTGGCTCCTGTTCAGCTGCCAACCAGCACCCCCAGGTCCTTCTCTGCCTGGCTGCTCTCAGCCACTCTGTGCCCAGCCTGCAGCACTGCTTGGGGTTGTTGTGGCCAAAGTGCAGAACCTGGCACTTGGACTTGTTCAAACTCCTGGCACTGGACTGTGCCCACCCAGGACCCTCTGCAGAGCCTCCTGCCCTCCAACAGATCCACACTTGCTGCCACCTTGGTGCCATCTGCAGACTCACTGATGGTGACTCAATGCCCTCACCCAGATTGTCAATGAAGACATTAAACAGGATGCTGCATGGAGGGATGCTGGCAACCCAGCCTGAGTTTGAGGTGAGAAGCCATCAGGGCTGGGGGCTGCTGCCTTCAGTGAGAGGAGTTCAAAGCAAAGAGTTGGGGCCTTGATGTCTCTCTTCCAGGGGGGTGTGAGATGCATTTTGCTGCTCACCACAGAGCAGGAGTGGTTGGTGACAGGACACACATCATGGGCACGGTGCACTTTGTGTCTGGGAAGGAGCTGGGGTGCAGGAGACCCTCCCCCCCCTTCCCAAGCCCTGCAGCTCCCACCCCCTTCTCAGCCTCTCTCTCTCTGCACAGAGCAGTGCTGGGAAGCCTTCGTTTCCGTCTCCACACCTGGATTTGAGAACCCCCCACGCTGTTCAAAGCCAGCCAGGGGAGGAAGCTGTCCACTTCCCTGACTGTGGGGAGCCCCTGGGGTCCTGCTCACTCCATGCCCTGCAAAGCTGCAGGATTTGGGTTCATAGGGCTGGAGTTAGGAAAAAAAAAAAGAGGAGGTGAGCAGAATAAAATTTGGAGGGGAGGAGGTGAGTGGAGGAAAATT